>REGL01000279.1:274908-289504 GCA_004194395.1 Aurelia aurita complex sp. Pacific
CAAACATTCATATCTTTTACGATTGCTCGGATATAAGTGCATTTTTAACGGTCACTTTTTGTGGCTTGGGTGAAGCCACCAAACAAACTGCAGAGAACAATGGATGAATAATGGATAATCCCCGACACGTGCGAGTTTACCGATTTGTTTACTGTTTGACGACTGAGCCCCTTTAAGAAATCTGACTCGCGTAATAGACCTTTTAGCTATTCTGAAAAGAAGCAGAATCGAACGATATTTTGCTGCATTTTGTAGAATTTTCAAATGTGCACAATAGTAATTGCAGCTCTATCGCCACTCGATCGAACGTCGCGTATAAAACTGTAAGAAAATAACGCTCGATCCAGGCTCTTTTGTAGAATAGCTAAAAGGTCTATTCGGATCTTTCATAGACAAAAATATCCCAGACCCATTGGCAAGGTTCTTTGTTTAGTTCAGGTGTTCCTTGTTCTGTTCTTGCTTTAGTAATATTCAAGATGGGAAACACTAGCGTTGATTCTTCAAAACGACTGGTTTAAAGGGGCTCCGTCGCCAAACTGTAAACAAATCTGTAAACACCGTAAGTGTGCATTGTTCTCCTCTGTTTTCTGCAGTTTGTTTGGTGGCTTCACCCAAGCCACCACAAAGTTCTCGTTAAAAATCCACTTATATCCAAGCAATCGTAAATAATATGTATGCTTGGTTTTTTCTTCTGTAAAGTACAAAGATTGATTTTCAAAATGATGCTATCATTTTCGAAAGAACAGGTAAAAGTCTGTGTGATATTGCCTATCAAAAAATTTCAAAATCATTGTTTCGATCGAAATTTGGAGACGAAGCCCCTTTAAATGGGTATCACGTCTTTCCCTGAATTGAATGATTTGAACAGTAGTTAACTGTAATTCCGAAATGTGGTAAATTGATATAATCTTTGTTTTCGAAATTAAAGCATTTTCACGTTAATGAAAAGGAGTATGACAGGACTGGGCTAGGTGTAATTTTGACAAACGTCGAAAGCACCACAACGTCTATATTATAGTCTGTCTTAAATTGGATGTCACCTGCAAATGCCCGCGAAAAAGAACAACAGAAATGTTTGCAAAGGAATTTTGCGTTGTCGCAAATCTCAGGTGATATCTAATTTGAGACCGAAATTGAGAAAATAGTACCAATCTCAGGAGACTTTGTTGCTTAATTTCTCTTCGTTGCTTCGTTTGCTTTTACAGTGCACGCTCTGAAGCGGACACCTTCGGGATCAAACGACTGTGTCTGCTTCAACGAGTTGTCCGATGTACTGTTAAGATTGCAACTGAAATCTGCCAACCGCCTTGACTACATGTCCGCTTTATAGAAGTGTCCGCTAAGACCTTACTTATTTTATCATCTCTTTTCTTCTATTTGTAGCAGTTCGACATTACGAAGCCGAATTGGGTTTTAAGAGTTGTCAGCGATGCAGCTTCGGTAAGTGTCACAATGCAACTGAATTTTTCCTTCACTCATTGAAAGCTGACAGGCAAATATTTATCAACTTGAATCTACTTAAACCAGCGTTTCTTATCTTAGTGTGTGTTTTTGTGCTACTAGAAATTAAATGTATCAAGTGTAAGAGTCTAAATTAACAGAAAGTTTGTTTATAATCCAGAAAAAAGCGTTTTCATTTCAAACGTTGTAAACAAAAATAAATTCTGCGTTTAGGTTCCTTCAAGGCCCAGAACGGTTCGGAAAAACACACAAAAAATGGCAGTGGCTTCAGAATATATGCTCTACAATCAACATTAAACAGAAATTTGAAAACTTGTGTTAATTTAGAACAGCATAATAATTTCTTTAACAAGGTATTTAACACGCTACTGCGCATGCGCGAACCGGCAAAATTTTTATTTGCTCAAACCAATTTTTACTGAGAATACTTTTGAATAACTGTGGGGTTTTTTGATACCTGCTCGTCCAAAATGATATTTGTTTGTGTTATGGCATGTTGGTCCCACAAGCAGAGCACTAATCGACATTTAAGGGTATAGGATGATGTGGTAACGTTCATTGATTGACTTGGTCAGAAGCCTGCTTAAGGAGAAACACACTGAGAGCCTTGGTGCTCTCATAATCTCCTGGGAAGGTCTGAGAAAAAGGTCACACAAAGCCCTAGCAGGGTTCCCTCGTAATGAGGGGTGGGAGATTAGAAAATCCCTGGTGTGCTACGATAGCAAGAGAAATGAATGGCCCAGGAAGGGCCGTTTGTGGATGCTGTAACACGCTTTGGTTGAAAGCTCCCATGGCCAGCAATTTGAGTGCAATTAGCAGGGTGATGTCATTGTGATGTCATAACTCAATTCAGACTACTCTCTGACCAAGTCAATTTTTGCAAATCTGATATTAGGGCATGAAAAAGAAAGTATCGTGAAGGGGCTTAGTCGTCAAACAGTAAACAAATCCGTAATCTCACACGTGTCGGGGATTATCCATTGTTCATCCATTGTTCTCTGCAGTTTGTTTGGTGGCTTCACCCAAGCCACAAAAAAGTGACCGTTAAAAATCCACTTAAATCCGAGCAATCGTAGAAGATATGAATGTTTGGTTTGTTCTTTAGTGAAGTACAATGATTAATGCCCAAACAGCAACTTTCATTATGAAAAAAATACGAAAATCCTGTGTGATATCACCTTTCAAAAAACTGCAAAAATCATCGTTTTGTTTACATTTTGACGACGGAGCCCCTTTAAGTTCTGATTGCTAATACATTTCCGTTGTGATGCTGGCCAGACATCGGGTCTTGTTATCAGGCTAACTTGAAGTCAATCATTTATCTTACAGAGTGAAATTGAGATAAAGAAGGACACAGAGCGACAAGATGAAATCAAAGCAATGAAAGCAGCTTGGGAAGCAGCAGAACCAGGCAGAGCTGCTAAGGTAATTTCGATCTATTCTTTATATCACTGTTAAAAACAAAACGACAACAAAATACAATACTCTATCCCGTCCATAGCACAAATAGACATGATGTCATCTGGTTCTGGCTATGAATGGCATTTAAGAAATTCTTTAACGACAATCTTAGAAAACGTAAGTAGAATAAAAAAACTTATTAAGCATGGTACCATTCCATTTTGACAGGCGCTATCGTGCGCCAGTTTAGGGTAGGCGTATTGATGTGAAAAACTATGCACTGGTGCAAGACCTGTGCAAAGATGGTTAAGATCTGAGTTACCAACGATGCCATGGTTCGCAAAGAGCTTACTTAAACCAAATCTAAACATAAATAAGAGGTCGCTAATCGTCCCAAAGGCCCCGCAGACCAGAAATGCCCCAGCCCCAAAACCGCCACTACACCGCAAACCAGTCACCACCCGAAAGAACCGAGCGAGTAATTTGGATACTGGGTGTCCGAAAAAAATTAAACAGATTTGATTCGGCCTTGCGACGAAAATTCAGCTTGAATCAATAGCTGATCGATTTTAAAAAGGAACACTTTCTCCAGCATTGCCCACAGTTCGACTTAATGCCCGCAGATCTCTTTGATCAGCTTTCAGAAATCCCTTCCCTGGACATTAATGATATGGATAAAACAGTCTTGTGTGATCTCCTTTTATCTGGCAGTTTACATTTGACTATAATCACCAATAGAATGATCATGGATGCCACTATATTATACATTAAGACTACTTAACGCTTTAAGTGAAACTCCAAGCAGCAGCTACCCCCCTTTTATTTTTGTTGTATTATATCGTCTTTGTAATGGATTGTTTATTGTAAGTGTCTCTCATAGTGGGAACACGATGACCAAATTCTTCTCCCGCTATGAGGGGCACAGTTGATAGTAAATAGTAGTTGTAGTTATTTTTTAAGTTGATATTTAAAAAAAGATAGTTAACTTGAATATAGATACCTTTTGTTTACTTATATTGGTGCTTTGAGTGTTGAAGTATTGATTCTGAAAGTTCAAATTTGCTATCAACTCCACAATCAGAGCTTTTTGTAGTTACGTGTAGTTTTAGCAATTATTTCTCTCTCTAGTAGTTACGTGCAGTGGCATGTTCATATTTCCTGTTTTATGTTGCCATGAGGTAGTCGTAGTTTTCGCTCCAATTGGTATTGTATTAGTAGTAGGGTGTGGTATTTTGTAAGTAATGTTGAAAGTAATATGTATTGTAAGTTATTAAATGATGTATAAGAAAAAAATAAAAAAATCAGAGCTATGGCTTTATGGCCCAAACAAATTCGCTGGTCAGTACGATATCTGTAAAAAGGGCATGAGCTGATTTACATTTTTCATCCGCGTAACCTCTTCATGAAAATTTGATATTGTTGTGTGTTTTGAAAAAGGAATTTCTTAGGATCAGAAACCTTTTTATGTTAACAGTTGTTTCCTTGCGTTCTTATGACTTGAGTGGTCTTATTTCCGTAAACAGAGACCCGAAGCATTACACAGAATGACGTTTATGAATCGGGCCTTGTCATTGGTTTGGGGTGGGACCAGCTTTCCACCTTCTCATTGTATGGGTACCCATGGGCACGTTTTACCACAGGGATACAAGGGACAAAGGTGATCAGCCTAGCTGCGCCTGTTAGTTTTAAACGGGCATGTTACATGCTTACCATTAATGTCATTCATGGAAATATTTGGGAGGCAGTCATGGCTCAGTCAACGATCAGTTTTTATTGCAATCCTTTTGGAAACATAGCAATGATTTTCTGTTTTGTACGAGAATCTCACCTTTTTTTAGGCACAATAGACACGGCAAAAGTTCTTGAGTGAAAATTTAATCAAAGTCAGTAAAGGAACCAAGGAAGGGAACGAAGAAGACGGAGAACAAGGGCAAACGGACACTGCTGAAAATGCTGNTGTTTTGAAAAAGGAATTTCTTAGGATCAGAAACCTTTTTATGTTAACAGTTGTTTCCTTGCGTTCTTATGACTTGAGTGGTCTTATTTCCGTAAACAGAGACCCGAAGCATTACACAGAATGACGTTTATTAATCGGGCCTTGTCATTGGTTTGGGGTGGGACCAGCTTTCCACCTTCTCATTGTATGGGTACCCGTGGGCACGTTTTACCACAGGGATACAAGGGACAAAGGTGATCAGCCTAGCCGCCCGCCTGTTAGTTTTAAAAGGGCATGTTACATGCTTACCATTAACGTCATTCATGGAAATATTTGGGAGGCAGTCATGGCTCAGTCAACGATCAGTTTTTATTGCAATCCTTTTGGAAACATAGCAATGATTTTCTGTTTTGTACGAGAATCTCACCTTTTTTAGGCACAACAAACACGGCAAAAGTTCTTGAGTGAAAATTTAATCAAAGTCAGTAAAGGAACCAAGGAAGGGAACGAAGAAGACGGAGAACAAGGGCAAACGGACACTGCTGAAAATGCTGCTGACACAGGTTCAACATTATTTTGTTCTTCTTTTTAATTTTTTGAAAACAACTGCATGCTTATCCCGTGTGAGCATATTATACGTCAAATCTTTTATAAAGGCTTATGTATATTAGACTCATTACATAAGTCTCAGCATCACTCGTTGAGTTGGATGGTTATCGCTCATAAAGGCATGGCTATTGCTCTTTCTATTGAATGGTTTGAAAGGAACTTAAGCTACCTTGTTGTTATTCTACGTTGGAGTTTTCTGAAATCTTCAATATTTTAAGAATTAGAGGGTCTTTCTCCTTTTTTAAGAATTTATGAAAAAATTTGGAAGCAAATGTAAACCATCGTAATTTCTTAACTTTTCGAAGGAATATAAAATAATTTTCAAGAAAGCCATTGTTTATCGATATCTACAATATGGTATCAAGTACAAGTTTTTCATTTTTCTGGGTTTACTACTTAGAAATCTGATGACCTCACACCCTCAAATGAGTTGAAATATAAGGTGGGCAGTAATTTCGCGAAATATTCAAGATTTCTGGAAAGTCCAACGATGGAATTATAGTAAAGTAGCTTAAGTTTCGTTGAAGGCAACATTGGGTTCAAATCTTTAAAAAGGTCGGTGTAGAATTCGACTACAGTTTTCTTTGAAATGAATGGCTTGGAAGGAACTTAGGGTTTTTGTTGTAAATCTCTTGTGGAAATCTATTGATATCTTGATTCGCTTCAAAAGGGCGGCATTTATTAAATGTGAGGCTATGACGTCATCAAATTTCGAAATCCTAAACCAGAAAAGATACAGATTTCTACTTGCGACCGTATTTTAGACCTTCATATACTATGGTTTTCTTGAAGGTATATCATTTTCCGTCTATATTTGTTCAGGATGTAAAATGATTTAATTTGTTTCAAAATTTTCCATCAATTTTTTCAAAAATAATTAAATTGCCGCCGTTTTGAAAAAATGAAAATATCAAAAAATTTCCACGGCAGGTTTAGAGCAAAGTACCACAAGTTCCTTTCAAGCCATTCAATTCAAAGAAAAATGAACTGATGAATGAATGAATTTATCATAGAATTTTAAACCCACCTTTTTAAAGATTTGAAAAAATTACGCCCTATGCTTTTCAAGCCTATCAGTCAAAAGACAGATATAACAGTCATTATACGAGCTTTACAAGGATTTAGTTCTTAAGCTTCCTTAGGCCCAGTTCCTAAGTCTCCAGTTCCTAAGTTCCTAAGCCTCCTTAGGCCTAATTTAGTTCCTAGGCCTCCTTAGCCTTCTAAGCCCCCATGGCCTCAAATTTAATAAGTGCCACCATTTTGATGAATGAATGAATTTATCATAGAATTCTAAACTTCCTTAGGCACATCGTATCTTTGCCGTGTCAAATTTGATACCTGCTGCTAAAAATTTCCAAGTATCAATTAAATTCGACATGAGAACGATGTTTAAATTACCAGCGGTTTTGAATTGATAAAATGGCCGCAGTTCACCAGCTCTGTCGTGCTAAACGGCAGAAACACGACTTGATTTAAACATTGTATTTCTGCTGAGTTTAATTTATCAATTCTAGGCCATGATCAGCGGTTTCTACGTTGATCAGCCACTGCTCTGGCCATTTGAAAAAATGGCAATTTCAACCATTTTTATTTCAATCCAATATGGCAAAAGACGATGTTTAAACCAGATTTTAAGTACGACAGGTTCCACCGTCGACCATGCAAAAATACGCAGGCCTTAGTGCAGTCCTTATAACTCATTGTTGTAACCCTATTTTGGTTGAGGGGGGGGGCAAATTTGCCCCCCCCCCTAGTAGTCTTTTTGTCATAACTCTGTCAGCATAACAATTATGGCCCGGAAACTCCCTGACTTTTTGCTAATACTTATTGTGCAATGACTCAAGAAGTTTCATAAAAACGTAAAAACATTTTGACAAATGGGGGGGAGGGAGATCATTTTCCGGAACTGACTCTGTGAAAATCGCCAATTCTCAAATATTAATTTTCGCGAAAAAAGTTGCAAAATTGCAAAATTTTGCTGAGATATTTTGCAGGGTAGTGCTATTTGATGTATTCTATTATAATGTTCATGTTTGGATGGAAATTGTGCTCCAAATTAAATTTTATCGTATTTTTCCTGATTTTGACCGATTTTGCCTCTTTTCTTGACCACACAATGAAAAATGCTGACGCAAGCAATAATGATGGCTAATTTTAGGCTGATTTTTATATACTCATAAAGTAAATGCCTGGGGCTATTAGTGCACCAAATCTGGTTGCTCTATCTATTTCCAGTCAAGAGTTAGGTAGGGGGGCTTTTTGCCCCCCCCCCCCAACCAAAATAGGACGTGTCAGATAGCCCAACCACTATAGGGTTAAGGATTAACTCTTGATGTAAAATACCAGTTGTCCCAGATAAAATTATACACATTTGGTTTGGTATAGCGATGAGAGTTTAGCTCTAATCAATGGCTAATCAATTCAAAATGTTCCTCGATAGTCAACTTAAACATTTATACCTCATTTGTTGATAAAGGTGCTTTGGGAGCGGAATTATCAATCTTGAAAGTTCAATTGCATCCAAGCACATCCAGGACTTTGGCCTTTTGGCCTGAAAAAAAATTCCTAAAAGACATTGAAATTTCAAACTAAAATTAACGAAAAACGAAACAATGGCGCAAGGGGTGACTTCTAGCAAACAGAATATAACATGATTTAAGTTTTATGCAAATTTTATCAAGGATATTGCTTATTTATTCGCTGTACTGCAAGAATTTGCTCAGGCCAAAACGCCAAGGCTCTGGTTTGGAGGTGACAGCAAATTTGAATTTTCAACTTTGATATTTCAACATTCAAAGTACCAATGTCAAAACGAGGTATTAATGTTCAACTTAACTATCAAGGAACATTTTGACATTGATTAGCCGTCGATTGAAGCTAAATTCTTATCGTTGGACCCAACCGATTCTGTCCCATATTCTTTCTGGGACACCCGGTACTTTCGTACATTTTTAGCCACACTGAAAAATGTGTGTATCTCAGTTTCAAACTCTTATGTCAGTCATGGTATTTCATAGTGCTCCCTTTTGATTTATGCTATATTATTTTCAGTACGTTCAACACCATCACCTGGACCTCTTCTTGATTACGAGACAAGTGAGCTGACACTACTTCCACCACCAAAAGAACAGGAGATGGTTTTAAAACCGTTTGACATTTCACCCTTTGTCAGGTAAGCTTTTCGTCAACAAGGACAGATAATGCTACAATAGAACTCGCTACTTTTCATTGACCCCTAGATACAAAGCAATTTGTGATTGGAGACAAAGGGGATTCCATGCTCGGTTGGTTAAGACATAAACAAAAAGAAAGCAAGCCGCAAAAATTGCCCTGAAACTCGGGTCGCTAGCGCGCTCGTTGTGCATTTCAGAAATGGTTTTCAAGAGCANTTTTGGGAATTAGTATAGACTCAATAAGTTTTATACTGATCTCCATTTTTTGTTTGTTGAAAGTTGGTTGATCAACCAAAAATTTTATTTCATTAATTATACCCATTGCAGCTGAGAGTTTAGTTTCTTATGGGCAGTTCCCAGTGGTGTAGAGCTGGGGGGCTCAGGGGGGCTCAGCCCCCTAGTTATTTTTTCCGTAATTTTGGTGGGCTTTAGCCCCCCTAGTTATTCTGAATAAATTTTGATTTTCTTAATTTGTCTATTATGACCAAAATGACAGAACAAGGTAATGTTATATTCTTTTAAAGAAGAGATCCTGGTTTTTGGTTTGCACCAAGATGAGATCTTCAATGACTATCAAGCTCTTATCTTCCTTGGTGTCTATAAGCATAAATGGGCCTCCTGTACATCTATGGGATGCCACTGATGTTACATCAAAAATGGCTTCACAAACGCACAAGTGCAAATGACAATAGAACAAGGACGTGCAAACAGACATCATAAGTGGCAAGGCGATGGGGGTATGGGGTGTCACCCCCCACTTGTTTCGAAAAATGGTCCTCGATATTCCTTTAACACGGAAGAGAAATGGCTGGGTATATGTTCGATGAGAATTTTTCCGCGAAATGCCAAATGCTAGAAGAAGATTACATAATTGAACTGTGTTATCAAAGCTTCAATTTTAACACTGGTAAATATGGAGTCAGGGGATGCCTTCTGAGCCAAAGAAAAAGATGTTTCTTCATACATTTTCTTCGTGCTCTGATTTGTAGGATAACTGTCAGTTGTCACAAAACTATCAAGGTTTTCTTGTTGCTAATGGCAAGCATGATATTGGGAGATGCATTCTAAAGGATGTTTCTTCTAAAATTTTCTTCGTGCTCCGATTTATAGGATGACTGTCAAAAACTGTCAAGGTTTCCTCGCTGCTAATGGCAAGCATGATATTGGGAGATGCATTCTACGCCAAAGTAAAAGGCGTGGCCCCAACAACTTTCCTGGTGCCACCTCTCTACCTGAGCCCCCCTAGTTATTAATCTAGCTCTACACCAGTGGCAGTTCCTTATAAAAAGACTACGTGTACATCCAGAACCAATCCTTTCTCGTTCAAGTCAATTATCGAAACATATTTAAGATTGATTTCAGACTGATTGAAGCGTAATTATTATCGCTATAGGCCCGGCGAAATTTTTTCTTCAGGCAGATTTGATACGAGTTTTGTAAATATTTTTCCAGTTTTGCAGAGTCTAATCAAGATGTAGAATCACTGCTGCAAGAAAGAGATGAGCACAGGCATGATTTATTGCAGAAAATAGCTACTGAGGTATGATTTACGAAAGAATCCTTATGATCTTGCAATATGCCTTTTTACATGCTAGAAAAGAGGTTTGGATCGAGTGTCAAAATCTGGTAAAGCTTGGGGAGGAAAGCGAACACACGGACCTCATTCTCAGTGGATACACTGCTAGCTGTGGCTTGAAGTTGCTTCAAATCTCGACACTTTTCAGATAATTTGTTATCGACTACTTTGCGCAAAGTGAGTTAGCAATAATGGTTTAGTTTACACACAGGCAAGTGTTATTGGTATTTTTGCATTGTTTCTCATTATTTTCAATCTTTTTAGCTGACTTTCTTTCACTTGAATAACAAGGGTTGAAAACTAGACTGATTACAATGAGTCCCAGTAATCGCTAATCAAAACGAGGCTATTACACCAGACCGAGACCGATCATACTGGGACTCATATTATTACGGCAATATTTTTGGACTGAATTTTTTCACTTTTGAACGCCCTTTGGAACGAGGCTGCTATACACAGTCATGTACAAAGTATAGACTTATGACATTTCGTCCCTTGTTTCCCTGCGTTCTTTGATTTGCAGATATCACTTGCTCAATAAGGGACTCATTTCATTACTCTTATAAAATGGGTGCCCTGTGTCAAAATGGCCTAAACTAGCGGGAGTTCTCATACACTCAACAAAATCGCTTCAATTTCTGGTTTAAAGAGCTTCAACATTGAAAAGCAAACTTTTAGTACAAAGAATAATGTTTTACGAACCTACTCATCGCAAAATACATACCTTTCAAGCAGTAATCTTCCTCTGCATAAACAAAATAGATCTATCGCAGCTACGAGAACTCTTTCCCGAATCAACCGTTTTTTTACACAACAACAACAACAGTCTAAATAGTGCTTCCTTATTGGTTGAAAACTAAATTCTAGCAATTTGATTGGCCAATATGGATCCCCACCATATTGGCCTAAAGTGGCTACATTTTATAAGAGTAATGAAATGAGTCCCTTATTGAGCAAGTGATATCTGAAAATCAAAGAACGCAGGGAAACAAGGGACGAAATGTCATAAGTCTATACAAAGTATACAACAAATACAACCCCATTAGAATTTCTGCAAATTCGATTGATTGATGTTAACCAACGGAAACTCGAAGCTCAAAGCAGAGTTTCAAGCAGCTTGGCCGGACAGAACAAAGTCTTACGATGAAGAATACCATGAAAACAGTTGGCGACAATATCAAATCTTGTATGTAGGTACTATTTTGCTGCTTTCACTAGCATTAATTGATTTATTGTGAAGTTTTCAAATCAATGTGTTTCATTTGAAAACTACAATTGTTTGTGCTTTCTGCCTAGGCCCTTATCGAAACGAGGCAGTCATAGTCATTTCAAAATAATAGCGTTTGATTATGAGTCGTAGTTAGGAGCGTCCGGCAGTATTTCAATAGCGATAATTACGACCATATCATCAGTCTAGTTGAAAACAGCAAACTTCGATTTGCAGCCTCGCAAAATGAAATCTTTGCATGCTTTAACTTTGTTTTGAAACTGTTAAAGAGACACAATTGCAAATATTTTGTGTCCGAAGATCGCAACGAAATATTTCAAGCATGAACTATGGATTTTGTACATTCCATAAAAAGTTTATGTTTTCCGTACGACTTCTAGAAGTATGGGGAAAAAGTAAAAGGAAAGGAAGAATGACATATTTGTACCCACACTTTTTTACGGCACGTGCGCATAGACATAAGAAAAAACAATGGACTAATTCTCGCGCTGCAAGTTTCTTTTATTTGATCTCGGCCAATTAAATTTGTGGCTGTTGTGTCCCTTTAAGCGATGAATGGAAATAACGAGAAACAAGGTCAAAAGGCGAATGAAATTTACCTTAGTATAAACTGAACCGTTCCAAACTCATTCAGATTAAAGGTATTGATATTACTCTCTGAAAAGTGTTTCGAGATCCGAAGTGTTGATGCCACAGCAAGCAGTGTATCTACCGGGTGTCCCAATAAAAAGTAACCCTGCTTAAAAAATCACCAAAAATCAGTTATCAAACCTTTGATAAAATTTTCTTTTTGACTTGTTTTGTCCAGGACCCAAAAATATTTAAAGGTGATAAAGTGTTTGCTTTTAATACAACAAGGTAGAAAATACTTAATCTTCTTGCCTAAGAGTCAAAATGTTCAGGTTATTGTATCAGCATTGAAGCTTACCATGATAGTACGAATTTATTTCTGACATTTATGACCAAACTAGAATCTTTATATGCACAAAGAAATTGATCTGGCAATTATTAATGCTTTTTGCAGTATGAGTCAAAACCAGGTAGCCCTAAAAAGGGCTAAATTTGCTAATTTTCACAAATCTGTTACAAAATCAGCTATGTCTGTGATAATGATTTGATCCTTGATCTACTTGACAAAAAAAGAACATTGAAGATCGGTCGTAGAAAATTTCTGAAAGGTAAACCCATAAATCTTGAGAGAGATGCCCATAAATCTGGAAAAATTCTGAAAAGTGTATCCATAAATCCGAAAAAATATCTGAAAAGTATACCCATAAATCCGGAAAATGTCTGAAAAGTATACCCATAATCTGTAAAAATCCTAAAAAGTGTCCCTATAAATCCGGAAAATGTCTGAAAAGTATACACCCATAATCTGTGAAAGTTCTGAAATGTGTACCCATAAATCCGGAAAATGTCTGAAAAGTAGGCCCATAATCTGTAAAATTATTAAGCTGTTCGGCCCTTTGAGTTAATTTACCTAATATGAGCTGGGGTGCTGTGCGATTGATCCAGCTGTGCTCCCCATTTTGGTCTGATATGCCCATTATGGGATTATTAGCTGGGTTGATGTGCAATTGATCCAGCTATATTGCCCATCTTAGGGTCATTTATTATTAGCTGGGTTGCTGTGCAATTGATCCAGCTATGCTGCCCAGTTTTACCTGATATGAGCTGGGTTGCTGTGCAATTGATCCAGCTATTCTGCCCATCTTGGGGTCATTTATTATTAGCTGGGTTGCTGTGCAATCGATCCAGCTATGCTGCCCTGTTGTACCTGAAATGAGCCGGGTTACTGTGCAATTGATCCAGCTATTCCACCCTGTTTTACCTGGTAGGAGCCGGGTTGCTGTGTAATTGAGTAGCTATTTAATTCCACTCGATTTTGTCCTCTTATATCTTTTGTGTGATGGTATTGTTTTTAACTTTTGTTTTGTCTGCAATTGAGATTATCTTGCACTCTACTAATGAGTTATTGTGCAATTGCGCCCAGATTTACCATCAAATGTCATGATCTACAATGGGGGTAAATTACAACAAACCCCTGGTATCGTGCCAATGAGACCCGCTAATATGCTGTTAATGAATTGCCAGGTGAATAAGCCAAGATTTCCGTTGTGTTTCATTGTTATATTACTGGGTTGCAATTGAGACCAACTTGTGTGCAGTTAATGAGAGGCAGTATGCATGCCCCCAGTGCCCATTTAAAATTCACTACCCACCAATACAACTAAATTACAATAACCTTCAATGCTTCGATAATTGCCAAACAACCAGATGTACCGGGTGTCCCAAAAAAAATGCAACGGATTTGATTGGGACTAGCGACAAGAATTTAGGTCCAATCAGTCCAAAATAATTTTTGATATAATCCTCGATAGCTAACTTGAAGATAGATACCTTGTTTGTTGATATTGGTGCATGGAGAGTTGGAATATCAATCTTGAAAGTCCAAATTTGCTTCCATCTCCAAACCAGAGGTTTCAGGTTTTGGCCTAACTGAAAACGTCTCGAGGAATCGCCTCAGTCATTGCATAGTGTAGTATTGTGAGCATGCTAAGGCACACATGTTTAGACACACATTTCAATTGAAATTTGAAAGCTAAAAATTGACAAACATAACAATGTCGAAGGGAAAATTCACAATGGAAGATATTTGTTCAATCATAGTGCACCTGCAAAAGAGCCAAGCACGAATGAGCAATTTTAAGGATCATATCCATGGATAATTTTCCCTTGGGTATATTTGATTTCTTGTTTCGTAATAATTCGAAGAAAGATTAAACAAAATGCATTTCATTAAAGTCATGAAGATTGCAAGAACTAATTCATTTTTCACACCCAAGCAAACTATTTCGCGTATTACTTTCTTTTATGAGACAGATGCAATGTTAACTTTTCGAAACTTTTGAAGCATAAAAAAAGATTTCTTTTCAGGACAAAATTGATGAATTTGATTGAATTTCTATTCAAATATTTTCCTCAGCATGAGGCTTTATTCTCTTATTACACGATAATTCAGGAGATTCCCCAGAATAGCGCGTTTGCAGTTTAGGCCAAAACCCAAAAGCTCTGGTTTGGAGGTTCAGGCAAATTTCAACTTTGAAGATTAATATTCCCATTCTCCATTCACCAATATCAACAAACAAGGTATCTATCTTCAAGTTAGCTATCGAGGATTATATAAAGAATCATTATTGATTGATTGGACT
>REGL01000280.1:0-14805 GCA_004194395.1 Aurelia aurita complex sp. Pacific
ACTACTACTACTACTACTACTACTACTACTACTACTACTTTCATACATTTTTATAAGAAAAGTGCGATCGAGCAGTGTTAGAGCTTCTATCATTTCCTGTATGTTCGAAAATTCGACAAAATGTAAAAATAACCATAGGACAAAAAGGGCTCAAATTCTTAAAAAGGTGGGTGTAAAACTCCATTATATTTTTCTTTGAATTAAATGGCTTGAACGGAAATTAGGATACTTTACTGTAAAACTGGCGTGGAAATCTTTTGATATCTTGATTAGTTTCAAAATGGCGGTATTTATCATTTTTGAGGCTGTGACGTCACCAAATTTCTAAATCCTAAACCAGAAGAGCTACAGATTTCTGCTTGCCACCATCTTGTAAACCTTTATAAACTATGGTTTTCTAGAAGTTTGTATCAATTTTCCTCTACTGATTTTAGATTTACGATTATTTGAATTTTTTCAAAATTTTGGATGAATTTTTTCAAAAATAGTTAAAAAGCTGCTATTATATTATGAAAATAATCATGATATCAAAAAATTTCCACGGCAGATTTACAGCAAAGTACTCTTAGTTCAAGACATTCAGATCATAGAAAAATTTCATAGAATTTTACACCCACCTTTTTAAAGGTTTGAAAGATTTGAGCCCTATTATAACACAAAAATATCGTTCGATTCAGATTTTTTTTAGAATACCCTAGTTAAAAGTTGAATTTGTAGAGTTGTCCCCAAGCTCGACTCTCGTCTCCCGAAGTTTATTCTTTCCCAACAGAAAGACGTCTTTATTTGGTCAAAAGGAGTGGAACTGCCAGGATTGAGCTTGGGCAAGTCTAAAAATGCACCCGGTGTCCCCAAAAATGCCCCTACTGGCTAGATCCGAACTTGAATGGCTGTGAAAGCGAAGGAAATGAAAAGTTTTATTTTCCAATCTTGCCATCTTGCTTTTGCGTTTTGGTACATCTCAAAGATCCCTGGATTTAAAAATAAGAAAGATCAGATTACAGAAAGACCTTAACAGCTGGCCCAAATAATGTGGGTATGCAAAACATAGGCTTTCCGTTGTCAAATCCACATCAAATTTGGTCTTTGAATCAATTTTACGATTCAGTTCAGTGTCTTGATTAAATTTCGAACAGTCATGTTGTGTACTAAATGTGAAAATTGCTGTCAAAAACGAAACCACCATGAGACATACTGAAAGCAGAAAAGCAAAAGAACATACCGAGACGATCAAACTTTGGTAATTTTTCAATCTGCGTTACTTCATTTTAGGTCACGCGGTATCGTTGAAATGGAGAGAATAAAGAGATGAAACAACGCCTTCTCTTAAAATTAAAACCGCTAATCTAAAATGAGAGCATCTTGAGACAAATGAGGTTCTAAAGTGGAAGAATTTTTCAATNATTTCGAACAGTCATGTTGTGTACTAAATGTGAAAATTGCTGTCAAAAACGAAACCACCATGAGACATACTGAAAGCAGAAAAGCAAAAGAACATACCGAGACGATCAAACTTTGGTAATTTTTCAATCTGCGTTACTTCATTTTAGGTCACGCGGTATCGTTGAAATGGAGAGAATAAAGAGATGAAACAACGCCTTCTCTTAAAATTAAAACCGCTAATCTAAAATGAGAGCATCTTGAGACAAATGAGGTTCTAAAGTGGAAGAATTTTTCAATTAATGAAGTGTCTATTGAATTGAAAACTCTGCAAATAATCTATTCCAGTGCATACAGATTAAAAAATGCCAAGAAATACAGGGTGTTTCAGAAGAAATTTAAAACAACCATAACTGAACATTTTCAGCAGATGATAAGATTTCAATAGACGCAATATATTTCATCTGAAGGCACAAACTATCTTCTTTCCAATGAGATAGACACTAGAAGAGTCAAATTTGAATCAAAAACTACATAAAATTCATGCAAAATCTCCTTGAAACTCAAATTTTTCTTGGAAACCTGATTTTCACAGATTTTCAATTTCATGACGTCACTGTGACGTCATAAGGCGTGGCAACCGTACCCAAATTACGCCACAAGCTAAAAACTACTTGCTCCGTAAAGGCTGATTTCCAGTCAGTGGAATTTTCCGAGCGGGCGGAATTTCTTTTGTATTCGAGAGAAAATGTCGCTCTGGCATTGAATAGAAAGTTACGGCTGAGCGACCTTTTATTGTCTAAAATTCCGCCCGCTCGGAAAATTCTGCTGACTGGAAATTAGCCTTAACCGTNAAATTTATCTTGGAAACCTGATTTTCACAGATTTTCAATTTCATGACGTCACTGGGACGTCATAAGGCGTGGCAACCGTACCCAAATTACGCCACAAGCTAAAAACTACTTGCTCCGTAAAGGCTGATTTCCAGTCAGTGGAATTTTCCGAGCGGGCGGAATTTCTTTTGTATTCGAGAGAAAATGTCGCTCTGGCATTGAATAGAAAGTTACGGCTGAGCGACCTTTTATTGTCTAAAATTCCGCCCGCTCGGAAAATTCTGCTGACTGGAAATTAGCCTTAACCGTGTCAAGTTGTACGGAATTCTGGTGAGTTTAGGAAGTTTTCAGAGGGGGAGGTGGAAAGAACCCCCACCATAAATGGTAGCTAAAAAAGGCCATATGGATTATTGGGGCCTGAGGCATGAAATGTTCTGACAAAATCTGTTTTGCAACTTTTTACTATCAGAAAGGTGTTGATTTTCTTCTTACAACTTGCTGCATTCAAGATTGTCAATTACAGTTGACTTGCGTTTTTTCTGAGACACCCCGCAGTTGGGTTGCGTTTCTTACACACCCTGTATACCGAATAATAAAAAAGTACAGCGTTTGAAAAATGGTCTTACCTCGATCAATTGATCAACACTTTGTAATATTGCAGGCTGCTCTGATACATCTTTAAGTTTTCCAGATTCAAATCTGAACCTACAAGAAAGTTTTACTTGACTTTAATACATAAAAAACTGTGATTATTAATCCATTAAGACAATAGGAGCACATTGGTTGCACCAACAACACCCAGGCATTTCATACAGACAAAAACCCCTACCTAGGACGTGATGCTGGAAAAGGTATCTAAGAAAGTTAATTTATGATAGATCCGTTAATCTTTAGGCACATAAATTTCCTTCCGATTGTAATCAACACACATTCGGAGCTTTCGAGCATAATCCCTGCGAAAATCCTTCGAACGAGAAATTAAATCTTGGGGCTTCGGCTGTGAGATACTCAAGGTATTAAAAAACTTGGTACCGAGGTAAGACGGACCACAATGGACAATGGTACATTTGGGATAAGGAGAGATTTTTACGGCATTCATTTCTCTTTGAAATTTATCTCAAAGAAAAAAGGATACAGTACAAACTATATCTACAGAGTCACCCAAAAAGTAAAACTTTTTTGAAAATCATCAAACTTTGATTATAAAACAGATCGTGAAATTTCCTTTTGTGAATTCGTTTCAAGGTTAAATCAATCTTAGGCATATCGTAAAGTCTTGACATTGCTTGAAGTTTGTGGGAATTCGTGCTGTTCAAAGTCACCTGGTTTTGAAACATACTCTGAAAATCACAGGAAATTATTTTCTAATTTGAACTTTTACCCTGTAGTACTACTTAAATTTGTTGCCTACGTCCTTGATCAAGCTCTTTCATCAAGTAAAACTCGAAACTTCATACGGAATTGTAAGGCATAGCTTTTTGCTAAAAATGCTATATCTTGTAAAATTCTATCGCTCAAAAGATGCTTTTCGTCATCTCTCTCCCAATGGAATAATGAGAATCATCTATTAAATTTATTTGGTCATTGGCCATAAATACACAAAAAACAAAAATTTCAAGATTGGTAAAATAATCAAGTTCAATGACTTTCAAAAAGTTTCACTTTTATCACGTAAAGTTTGAACAAAATTCAAGATTCCAAGTCTTGCCCACCTTTACAAAATACAACTGCTTGCTAAAAATTTTCATTTTTGACCAAAGCATTTCAAGAGCTCAGTTTCAAATGTTACTGGGTCAAACATGCGTTTAATTAGATATGCATGTGGCCAGCGAAGTCGTTTATTGATTCTAGAAAATCTGACAGAAAGGCGCTAAATCCTACCATTCATATAACTGATTTTTTTGCTCTTTAAGTAAGCTCTTGTAAGCCACAGTCTAATGAATCCCTCTCTGGGAGTTGTGAAAATTAAGAAAGCCTTACCAGGCTTGTGAGGGCTTCTAAGGTAAGGTAAAAAAACTATTACGGAGTGACCCATAAGAAATGAACCGAGATAATCTATTAAATGAAATAAAAACATCGAACAAAATCATTTGCTTAAATGCTATTTGGTAGCTACATAGTTAGGAAACGAGAAATGTCAAGATTGGTAAAATAATAAAGTTTCGGTGACTTTCCAGAAGTTTCATTTTCCATTGGGTAAAATTTGAACAAAATTCAAGATTCCATGTCTTCCCTACCTACACAAAATACAACTGCTTGCTAACGATTTTTATTTTTGACCAAAGCATTACAAGAAATGTTACTGGGTCAAATATGCGTTTAATTAAATGCATGTGGCCTCTGAAGTCATTTATTGATTCTAGAAAATCTGACAGAAAGGCGCTAAATCCCACCATTCATACAACTGATTTTTTACTTTTAAGTAAGCTCTTGTTACGAGCGTCTTGTAAGCCACAGTCTAATGAATCCCTCTCTGGGAGTTATGAAAATTAAGAAAGCCTTACCAGGCTTGTGAGGGCTTCTAAGGTAAGGTAGAATACCGGGTGACCCATAAAAAACGAACCGATACAATCTCTCACACGAAATAAAGAAATCCAACAAAATTATTTGGTTAAATGCTATTTGGTAGCTACATAGATAGGACACATCACTTCTATTCTTTACTATCCTTAACGACATCACAAATCAAAGAAAAAAAGGATTTATTCGATGATTTTTGAACGGGTTTCAGATCCGCCTGGTTTCACGAAATCCTTATTTCCACAAATTTGCTATACCGATAAAAATAGCAAAATACTGTTGCGATGTAGCCTCGTCATTTTAGCTGCAGTCGTAGTTTCGCTTTTTGATTGAACCGATGCCGCTACAATTACGACTCATTTCCCTGGAGTCTCTTGTTTCCCTGTGCTCTTTGACTTGATGATGGCGCTTCGGTCAACAGAGACTCATGCTTCTATATGTCCTCTACAATAAACCTATTAACTGTTCTATTAATTGTTCTATTGATTGAGTGGCGTTGGAGCTTCTATCACTATTGTATACATTCGAACATTCTACAAATGTATCAAGATATCGTTCGATTCGGATTCTTTTTCGAATAGTTTAGCTGCAGTCGTAGTTTCGCTTTCAGACTGAACTGATGCCGCTACACCGCTACAATTACGACTCATTTCCCCAGACTTATTACTGGAGTCTCTAGTTTCCCTGTGCTCTTTGACTTGATGATGGCGCTTCGGTCAACAGAGAGACTCATTTCCCAACGCTTGCAGAAACGGAATATCTCCTTACTGATTCTACTAATAGACCTTTTCGCTATTCTACACAAGGTTCGATTATGTGGCGTTGGAGCTTCTATCACTATTGTAAACATTCGAACATTCTATAAATGTATCAAGATATCGTTCGCTTTGGATCCTTTTTCGAATATTAGCTAAAAGATCTATTGGGCCTAAGGACCTGTTCATATGGAGGCGAGCCAGCCCGCTTACCGGGTTGGCCCGCTAAGTGAGCTGATTTCGCATTCTGTTCATATGGCAAATCCATCCCACCTACTGGGATGGAATTGGTCACGTGCCATCGTTGGTGGTATTGTTTTGCATGCCCACGCGTGCGTAGTAGAGGCGTTTTCGTCTCGGGAGGCGGGCTGGAGTGTTCATATGGGAAAATTTTGATCTCGCCAAGCGGGATCCCGGCAGTACTTGAGTGAGATCTCGCCTACCGGGCCAGCCCGCCTGCTCATATGAACAGACAACAAACTTTGAATGGGAAACAGGGATAAGGTGAGATCTCGGCAAAAACCTCCAGCCCGGTAGGCGGGCTGTCTCGCCTCCATATGAACAGGTCCTAAATCACCTGCTACTTTTTTCTCAAAACCACTGATCTTAAAACGCCACAAAAGCAATTTTCCAGAATTGCTGTACCATAAAACTTGCTATCAGAACTTAGATAAATGTTCATTTGAGCAATAAATGCAAAAACCACCATCCTCTGAGCCATATTCTGATCACCGCACGACGGCGCGACAAAAACTTGTCATCGATTGGCGCCTTCGTCCGGTTTTAAAGCTCTAGGGAAATAAGGCCCTCAATGGAACGACAACGATAACAACAACAACAATAACAAATCAACTCAATGAGAAGAGCGTAACTTGAAGGTTCTTATGGAGTGAGGCTATCATTTCCTTACCCTTGCAAAAAAGTATTAGCCTCGTTCTGATATCAGATATGGCCTCAATCACCTGCAACTTTTTCTTCAAACCACCAAGCCTAAAGCGCCATAAAAAGCAGTTTCCAAGCCATAATTGCAAGAAACGCCTTCTTCCTCTAAGCCATGTCCTGATTAGCACACAAGGGCGATGAAAAATTGTCACCGACTAAGATAGCATAGGTTCCAAATCTTTAAAAAGGCTTGTGTAAAATTGAGTGACCTATTTCTTTGAACTGAATGACTTCAAAGCAACTTTAGCTATTTTTCTATAATTCTACCGTTGGACTTTTCGGAAATATTTTCAGAATTAAAGTGATTTTCTTCGAATTCAAGAATTCAAGAAAAATTTTCAAAAAAACTTAAAACCATCGTAATTTCTAAACTGTTTGACGCAACATGAAATAATTTCGAAGAAAACCATAGTTTATGAATGCTTACAATATTGTATCAAGCAAAAGTCAGTCACTCATCTGGTTTATGATGTAGAAATTTGATGACGTCACATCCTCAACTGAGTTGAAATGTCAGATACGCCGTAATTTCGAAAAATATTCAAAATTTCTGGAAAGTGCAACGGTAAAATTATAGATAAACATCTAAAGTTTCTTTCAAGTCATTCAATCAGAAGAAATAGGTCATTGAATTTTACACCCACCTTTTTACGCCGAGCAAAAGATTTGGAACCTATGCTGACTGAGATTTTTGTCTAGTTTTACAGCTCTTGAGAAAAAAGATCCTCACTGGAGCGACAACAACAACAACATCAATTCAACTCAATGAGATACAATGAGATGAGTGTAAGTTAAGGGTCTTTGTGGAGCAGGCGTGCATAATGTTCAAACCTGCCTGGGAGCGGTAGAAATTCTCTGAAAACCTGCCTGCATATCAATTTTGTACAGCTAGGGTAGAGAAGCCTATTACCAGAACCAGTAATAATGCAGGTATCAAACAGTTTTCACAGGTGGAGTAACGAAACGATTAATCATATATTCAACAGCAGAACTTGAGCAATTTGTACCATTTGTTTGCTAGTATTCATCGTCTTACTGCAATTACATTTCATCAAAACTATTTTAGAAGAACTGCCTGCAAACTATTGCTTTGGAAAAAGCTGCCTGGGAACTTTGTTCCNATTCTATTGTATTCTGACTGAGTGATTGAATTGTTTCTTGATCTTGAAAATCAGCCTACAGCTCCTGAAAGATTGGATATCCATATTTAAATATGCATATCAAGTGACCCAAGAACTGAAACGCTTTCATGAAAATGGCAACAACAACTTAGGCCAACCAAGACATGGCACGTGCAAAGCATATTGGCTGAAACACACATTTTTAAAGCACCATAAATACCATAGAATAATAAATACACCTTTTCGAAGAACGGCCTCGTTTTGGAAATTATTAAAAATTCCTCATACGAAACTTTTGACCACGGATTTGGATTCAGGACGCAAATTGGGTTCAAATATTTATAGTGCGTCGTAAATTCAAAGCTCGGTGTTTGCGATTATGAATTTATGACGATAATAAATGCTAAAATCTATGAAGGATTTGACAGTAAAAACTGTTCAGGGTATTGAATTCTATTACTGATTGAGGCAAATCAAAACAATTGATAAAACAAACGCCTTGTTTTTGCAGGTCTACAACTTGGCACAGGATGTCCCAAAAAATTGTTCGACGTTTGATTGAATATTAAAACATAACGAAATAATGAACAAGTTCCATGGTAAGATAACCATATTGCTGAGATTTTAAATTAATTTTAGACACCAGAAGCTAGCAAATCGGCTAAATATTCACGGAGTTACGAGCTTTTGAAGTTCAAGTTTGTGCGAACGCTGAAACCACACGCCCCTAAATTGTCTATTTTGTGAAAGAAGAATCTCGTTTATTCAAACCAAATCAAATGGAATTTAAAAAGCACTTTCGATAAACTCAGCCTTCGCACAAACTTGAACTTAAAAAACATGTAACTCCTTGAATTCTTAGTGGATTCGCAAGACTTTGGCGTCAAAAATCTATTTAAAGTCTTAGGAACAGTATTATCTAACCAGGAGCCTGTCCATGTTATCGTCACTTTTTAATATTCAATCAAACGTCGAAAAAGTTTTCTGGGACACCTTGTAGACCCCAAACGTCTGTAGCTTTCAAGGTTTACGATTTAGCAATTTGATGACGTCACAATTTCAATGTTGTAGAACGCTGTAATTCCAAAAATAATGATAGTATTTTTTCAGTAATTTATTTTGAGTGGGCAGCAGGAAGCATTTCTAGCTACTTAAAGCTAATTTAAGCCCACTATGCATGCCGCATCCAGGCATGGGACCCCTCCGAAGGACGGCGAGGTGAGTTGCCAGGTCAAGCCTCCGAGGTCACCCATCCAGAGTTTGACCTCACTCGACCGAGCTTAACTTCAGTCACCTGAAGGAAACTGTATCAGCCGCTCGGCCACTCACCCCACTCAAAGTATGAAAATGCCTTCCTTGGAACAATGGCAAAAAAATACCTAAAGTTCCCTTCGACCTAGACTTGCCCCAAAGCAACCTAAAAGCAACCTCGTCCCCAGGGCCTTTTGTCACATTGGGACAATATGACAAAAGGCCCTGGGGACGAAGTTGATCTGGAAGTATACTTTTTCACTTTTCCCTTCAATTTTTTCTTTGACAAAATAGACTTGGGGCAAGTCTACCTTCGACCAATTCATTTGAAATAATAGTGCAATAACATGTTACATGATTGATTTTAAATTTCAAAGTTCAATTTCAAAATTATTTCAAAGGAACTTGAGGTATTTTGCTGTAGCACGTCCTTGGAAATTTTTTGGTATCTTGATTATGTTCCAAATGGCGATATTTATTATCTTTGAAGCTTGACGATGTGACGCCGTCAAATTTCTTAACCGGAAATCAACGTGAACACAGCAAAATCAAATCGTACCTCTAACTTCGTCCAAAGCTGGTCTCGCTCTCCTTTGGTTGCATATTCACTAGGGTAAACAACAGGTCATCAACGAAAATCACTATTTGAAAGAAACCCTGTGACGATTCACGCCATTTCGGTCTCAAATTTTTGACCGTTTTCTTTTTACCTTAGGTTCGAGGATCAGGGTTAGAAGTTCATTGATCTTAATATATGGTACCAATTTATATATATACATATTCAATATAAAATTTTACAAAACAAACTACTTAAGACACTACGCAGGAGCCACTTCACTACACTACAAGGGTGATACCGGGTGATACAACGGGGTGCAGGAGATCATGACAACTCCGCAGTCATTAACATAGAGAACGTGTAACTAAACTAAAATTAAATGTACAGCTACGACAAATACACATAAACGATTTCTACTGATAAATACTAAGGTTCGTTTCACTTTGTATTTCGGGCTAATTTTGGGCAATCAGGTCATTTTCACAAGAATGGGTGAACTGCAGATTCAATTTCGAATTGGAATGGATTTGTGCCCAATGAGTACCCATCTGGTACCCATTGGGCGCCCAAGGCTGCTCTACTACGCTACGCCACTTTCTGCATCCCTCTCTCCCTCTTTTGCAGATCATATCATTCAAATAAGAAAGCAAAAATCTTTATGGAAACCACTGATCAGTGATTGAAACCAAGAAATCCCCTCATACTCTGATATCAGCTTTTGCAATCATATTACCCAACAAAAGAGATAAGAACATTAAAGTATTAACCCAAAGATATCTGTTTTATCCTGTTTGAACGTCAATTGTGGGGAAAGACAATGCGTCTGGGTGCAAAGATAAATGGAAGAAAAAAGTGACAATGGGAAGGAAAAAATTTGGTTTCTTTTCAAGACTTCGTGTAAACACAAGAAGAAAAAAACATAGATAGGGTTATTTGGCAAATAGATAGATTTCTAAGCTATTACACCTTTCAAAATAGCGAGCAAATTTGTCCCTAAACTTGTAAGCTTGAGGTTGATGCATAGGCAGTCTGTCACGTATCTGACTGATTGGTCGCAACAAAATTAGAACTCAACACAACGGATTTCTTTGTGAATATGGGTGTTTGAAACAAAGGAGGGCTGATCGTTCTCACTTTCTATGGTCGTAGAAAGTCAGTAGGATTAGCAGACATTCAAATTTTCTATCCTTTGTATTGTCATTATCATCCAATCAAATGCATGACAGACTGCCTTGAAACAAGGGAGGGATGATCGTTCTCACTTTCTACGGTCGTAGAAAGTCAGTAGGATTAGCAGCCATTCAAATTTTCTATCCTTTGTATTGTCATTATCATCCAATCAAATGAGTGACAGACTGCCTTTAAAAGCTTGCATCTGCAAAGAGCAAAGCAATCTAAAAATATCCCATCCAAATCGAAGTTACACATGCTCCGTGAACAATAGATCGCCAAAGAAACAATGCTGTGTCTGAGCGTTTTCTTTCTTCTATTTATAAACAAGCCAATTTACCATTGCATATCCCCTTTAACCCCATATGACTGCCCGCTACACACAATTTTTTATTAGAAACTTGGGTCAGGGGACTTTTTCCTACCAAAAGTTTCTTACGAGTTTCTTAAATTTTTAAAGAGGGAATCGACAGAGGTATAGGTAGCTGATATAAATAGGCTAAATAAATGCCCACACACCCATTGTTCCCTTAGCTATACAATGAAACAGCACGTGTCGAAGTTGTCAAGTACCATAGGCTAAATTTTTAACTTGGCCCGGGCCAGCGTTTAACAATGACGATTCCCTATAATGGCCTATAATACTTTCAAAACAAGTATAAACAGAAATCACACTCAAAACAATGTGACATCATTCGTCAATAATACTGTAAAGTATCAGAACATTTTTGAATGACCTGGGAAAATTGACTTTGCAAACTGCGCAAGTTTCTTAGCATATTTCATCAAGGTGGCACGGTTTCTCTTTCTTAAGTTTTGACAAATTGAGCAACAGTTTCCGAAAAGCGGTTTCTAAAAAAATTAAAAAACTACATTTACTTGGCTTAGTTCCAACCAGCTTGTTCTCCTGGAAGGAATATTTCAAGTACAGAAATGATCTGCACATTTTATGATGTGGAAAACCGTTCTACAGCAAGCATAAGTTCCGAATGACCTATTTCTTTGAACTCTTCAAAGAAACTTTAGATATTTCGCTATGACTCTACCGTTGGACTTTTCTGAAATCTTTATCTTCAGAGTTAGTGTTTTTCTACTTTTCTAAAAGTCAAGAAAATAAAAAAAAAACGTTAAAACTATCATAAANAGCGATACAATGAAACAGCACGTGTCGAAGTTGTCAAGTACCATAGGCTCAATTTTTAACTTGGCCCGGGCCAGCGTTTAACAATGACGATTCCCTATAATGGCCTATAATACTTTCAAAACAAGTATAAACAGAAATCACACTCAAAACAATGTGACATCATTCGTCAATAATACTGTGAAGTATCAGAACATTTTTGAATGACCTGGGAAAATTGACACTACAAACTGCGCAAGTTTCTTAGCATATTTCATCAAGGTGGCACGGTTTCTCTTTCTTAAGTTTTGACAAATAGAGCAACAGTTTCCGAAAAGCGGTTTCTAAAAAAATTAAAAAACTACATTTACTTGGCTTAGTTCCAACCAGCTTGTTCTCCTGGAAGGAATATTTCAAGTACAGAAATGATCTGCACATTTTATGATGTGGAAAACCGTTCTACAGCAAGCATAAGTTCCGAATGACCTATTTCTTTGAACTCTTCAAAGAAACTTTAGATATTTCGCTATGACTCTACCGTTGGACTTTTCTGAAATCTTTATCTTCAGAGTTAGTGTTTTTCTACTTTTCTAAAAGTCAAGAAAATAAAAAAAAAACGTTAAAACTATCATAAAAATTTTTCAATCTGTTCGACGAAACATGAAATAGTGGTATCAAACAAAAGTTTTTCACTCTTCTGGTTCGCGATTTAGAAATTTGATGAAGTCACATCTTCAAATGAGTTGAAATATAAAATACGCTTTGATTTTGAAGACTATTCAAGATTACCGCAAAGTCTAACCGTAGAATTATAGATAAGTCAGTAGCTGAAGATTTTTTCATGCCATTCTGTTGAAAGAAATAGGTTATAGAATTTTACATCCATCTTTTTATACCGATTTAAAGATTTGGAACCTATGCTTTTACAGCATATAATTTAAAATCTAATCTCCCATGGAGCGAGTTCTGTTCATTCATTCAGCGAGATCATGGAACAAAATACTTCCTATTTCCATTCTATCTTCACAATTTCAATGTCAATGAAATAAGAATGAATTATCAAGCAAAGACAAACACGCTACTTGCCAAACCTCACGTATCATGCACAGGTCGTGACTTGTACACAAAAAGCTGTTACGAGTCACCGTTATACAAAAAAGCGCTGTAATAATCTTTAATCCATCAATGAGCATTTGAACAACTAAAAGCCTTCCAGCCAATCACATGCTTGCACAGTTTTGTATGGATGGGATGTAGTCAAGCAAATTCGCTATGAAGTGGGTGGGCCTTGCTCCAAAGCTCTTTTCGACTCTGCTTTGAACAGATATTTTCTTGAAACATATTATGTGATTTGAGTCATACTTATTACGTGTGGTGGAACAATGCTAACGTGCCGTCATTTCAGCTACAACTGTGGAGGTATTAGGAGACTGTTGCTGAGGTTATGTTTCCACAGTTTCTCGCTGGGCCTCTTAAATCACAGTCACTTCAAAGTCTGCAATTGAATAGGACTGCTGGTCGGCAAAATTGCGAAATAATAAAATTGCGAAATTACAACAAACCCTGGGGGATCACTGGAAATATTTTCTTCTGTTTTGAGTAACAGAACAGAATACAACATGTTATCGAGAATAACTGTCCGCATAGAACGAACGCAGCGATAAAGAAATATCTCGCAAATTGCAATAAGGCCTGGGCTTCTTGTAAAATGTGAAATTGATTGTTTCTGTGTTGATTTTCAGTAGGTTTTTGTCAATTTCAAATCACTAGGATACAAAACAGCACGTTTTAGACCGAATCTGGATTGTAGATGTTGAAGAAAAATGATATAGAGACATTTCGCAAATTACGATACAGTTTTCCATTCTTCGTAACATTTTTCGCAAAGAAATAAACGATTTCTATTGGCCATTTTCCGCGGCGACAGTTTCGATTAGCCAATTGGATTGCTTGAATTTTTCCGCCTCAACATTTCCCGCCTAATGGAGATTCGGCTTTGGGGGTTTGATAATTGCATCTTTCTAGTAATCAAACATTCTAACACCGGGTGAATCAAAAAGAAGTTAACACGTTTGACGGGCTGTAAAATAAAAAGTACGCCGCCTATATTCAAACTAAATGTAAATCTATCAGTCATAGGCTAACTTAGATGTGAAAACTTTTTATTTGGTAAAAGCACTCATCTTTTAGAACCAGAAATTTGAAAAAAAAGGTGGCAAGGGGTTGGTATGGAAGGAGAATTCCTAGTTAGATTCTGGTCCATGATTTATATGACATTGCCATTTAAATCCTATTTCTGAAACAGACAATTGCATTGAATTCATATTTCAAAGGCAAGTAAATCATGGACCAGAATGGAATGTGGAATTCTCATTCCCATACAAACCCCTTCCTTACTAACAAAACAATTTCCTTATTCTCCTGTCTAAAAGATGAATGCTTTCACCAAACAAAATTTCTACATCTGAATTAGCCTTTGAATAATATATTAAAATTTCAGTTGTGATCATCGGCCAAGTAGTTTTTATTCCACAGCCCGCCAAACATGTTAACTTTTTTCTGACTCAGCCGATAGGTCAAGATGAAAGAGAGATCTTACCTTTGTTCTTCACTTAGTTCATTTAGAAGATGTTGCCTTCGCATTTTCATAATCTGCTCACATGCTTGTCGTAATTTGTGCTGTAAGATGAAAGATTACAGGTATTTCATTTCATTTTATCATATTTAAACACAAAAACCCTATCAGCTAAAAAAGAACTATTCCTATACAAAATAAACATCTATTTACAAATAAAATAATACAAATTTGCTGATCTTCCTAGGGATCGTGCTTCGGGAAGGATGCTAATTGTTTAGGAATTCCTTCAGTTTCCTTTTGAATGTGCTAATTGTGGAACTCATTCTGATTTCTAATGGGATTTCATTCCACATTTTAGCACCAGAGTAGAAAAAACTGCTTTTGGAGAATTATAGGTTCTGTCTTGGGGTGTCCAGATCTAACTGATTTCTCGTTCGATGGTTAGATAATTGAGATCTGGTAACAAGCCTCCCTCTTAAGTTGTCCGGGCAGAGACCATTCATTATTTTGTAAATCATCACGGCCCTGTCAAATTTGATTAAGTTTAAGACTGAAAGCCAGTTGCAACTCCACCCATCC
>REGL01000280.1:15897-41069 GCA_004194395.1 Aurelia aurita complex sp. Pacific
TCGCATAACTTTCGTTAGAAAAGGAAACCCTGTCGCATAATTTTTACCGCAAAAGGAAACCCTGTTGAGTGGCACATCCCGTCAGGTAAGTATGGGAGTACCCCCCCCCCCGGGAGCTAAGAGGTCTTCTTCTAATATCATACGCTGTAACGTGTGACGACGAAGATGACTAACGAGCTAAACGACCAGAAAGTCAAAATCTTGGCGCATTTCTTGTGGGAAAGAATGCAGTAAATTGACTGCTAAGATATGTAGTTTCAGCAAATCAGTTCGGCGTCTTCAAAAAGAGCATCAATCGTGGGAAGGATTTTAAGCGTAGGACCACAGTGGGAAGCACAAAATTGGAATTGTGAAGATGAATATATGGTTGTGAAAAACAAGACAACTCCTACATATGAATAGGTGATTTAAAGAACAGGAGATAAACATTGTACAGAAAATAATTGCGGCTACGTCGAAATACAACAGAGTCAAGAAAGTAGGAACGTTTGCAAAAGTGCATAGAAACTGTTTCTCTAAAATTGATTGCACCGTTCCATAGTTACTGGCGATTTAATTTCAAGTTGGTTTTGAAAATGCTTCGAAAAGTGCTATAAAGTTAAACTAAAAAAACATTTTGCTACGTTTTGCAGCTTCGAAGTAACCGAACTATGGGGCAGTTTGTCAAACACAAAGCTTGATCATCTTCAACCTCTGCAAACTAGAGCACGATCGCTAATAGAAGGCTCTAGATTAAAGGATGGGTGGAGTTGCAATTGGATTTCAGTCTCAAACTTAATAAAATTTGACAGGGCTGTGATTATCTACAAAATAATGAATGGTCTCTGCCCGGACAACTTAAGAAGGAGACTTGTTACCAGATCTTAATTATTTAACTATCCAACAAGAAATCAATTAGATCTGGACACCAAGGCAGAACCTAGAGTCCTCCAAAAGTAGTTTTTTCTATTCTGGTGCAAAGACGTGGAACGAAATCCCATTAGAAATCAGAATGTGTTCCACGATTACCATATTCAAAAGGAAACTGAAAGAATTTCTACAAAATTAGCATCCTTCCCAAAGCACGATCTGTATGGCTATAGTTGAAGGTGTTGTGGCGCAGTGGTGTAATCCACTGACTTTGCAGCCAGCACAGTCAGGCGGAGTGGGTTCGATACACGGTAGAGCCCCACCACTTGAGCGTCATGACCAGAAGTCGCGGACTCGATTAGGCCTATTCTACTTCTGCGATCCCAGCGCTTGGCGCTTTGTTTGTCCACTTATTTTACATCGATTATATACATCTAGCTAAATACCGCAACTTCACGCTCAGTTCTTTTTAGCTGGTAGGGTTTTTGTGTTAAAATATAATAAAACGAAATGAATGCTGTTCTTTCCGCAATCGAAGCTCAATAACAATCAAGGTATCAAGTACAATGCAAGAAGCGTTATGAAACTTAAACTTACGTTACATTCCGTTTCCAAATCTGTGTTTGCAATCCCTTGACTCGTCCTCAGACTCCTTCTTTTCTCTTTACTGTAGTAGGTCTTTTCATCTCCTTCCCTATAACGGATAAAGAATAGCAATCAAAAACAGACCTGGAAGGCAGAACAAAGAAATAAGCATCGAAAACCATCAAAACAACTTTGTCTATGATTTTTGCTGGAATCAATCCGAATCAATTTTAGAGACAGCTGACATCTCGTTCTTACACACAAGAGATGACTAAATCCTAGCTCAAATAACCATACATGAGATATAGTGTTCTACAAAAAACTGAGCGAAATGGCACTTGATTGGAAAAATAACGTAGATTTAACTGCAAGTAAAAGTACTCTTATAGAAGTAGAAGAATGTAGAATTGAGTTTAAATTTTAGTTTAGAAGTTTGACTTCGTCATGTTTACTGACGATTATGTTGAGGGACATTATGAAAAATTTTCGATTTATACCGGGTGCGCCAAAATATACTATGCACGTTTGGCAGGCCACAATAAATCGTACACTGGACCGATTTTGAAGATTTATGACTTAATCTGTAGCAGAAAGCCTGAATTAGATACTGAGATTTTTTGCAATTTTTTACATTTTCAGTTTTTAGAGCTAGAAGCGAGTTTCTTAAAATTTTAGTTTTCGTAAACACTGAAAACGATAAATAAACATCGATCAAGCTCTCTAAAGAATCGATATAAATGGACAAAGAGAGAACTTGTTCGTGGGTATTTGCGACTTAGAAATCGATTAATTGTAATCTGCTGCACGAGAGTTCGTACTAAACCCCCAAATCACCTTGAAAACGTTTTCTCTTTGTTCATTCATCTTGAGTCTTTTGAAATGTGATCGACGTTTTTTGATCGTTTTCAGTATGTTCGAGAACTAAAATTTTAAGAAACTCGCTTCTAGCTCTAAAAACTGAAAACGGAAAAATTTGCAAAAAGTCCTAGAATCTAAGTCAGGCTTTCTGCTAAAGATTAAGTTATGAATCTTCAAAATCGGTCCAGTGTATGATTTATTGTGGCCTGCCAAACGTGCATAGTTTATTTTGGCGCACCCGGTATGATTGGCGAATAATAAATGATAATAAAAAAATATTGCGCCATTTATCCACACGGCTCAAAGGCGCATTACATAATTCATAGGGTGATAATCATATATCATATTTCAAAGAATGCTAAAAATTGTTGGTGAAAAAAATCTAATCAAAATCGAATCATTCATGGAACGCAAAGGATCATGGTACACATCTCCCAGCAACCATCATTAATATCATCGTCTGTTCCTTTGGCAGCCAGTTCAATTGACAAACATTTTCCGAAAGTAAACAAGAACAGCTCCCAAGCTCCTGATGAGACGCTACCTAACAATGCCTTTAATCGTATTTTCATAAAGTCAATAAGTTCGCTAGATGCCCACCTATGATCATACTTACTGTGTGCTATATTTATGTAGGTATAAGAAAAACAACCGATGTACACAAATATCATGTTTTGCTAGACTTTGAATACATTTCACATCAACAATTTACCCAGACATTAATCCACCATAAAAGGATTTTGATATATCAACAATATTCAGAATTTAAGCTCTCGACATGATTTTCTTTGAAAAGTAAGCTCCTTTAGATTTAGTTTCGTTGCTTTCTTTAAAATACCGAAAAGACTTGTTTTTTTAAGCGCGCCATTAATGCAATTATCAGCAGCATTAATACCTTGAAAGCAAAAATACAAAAATTTGTATCAAGCATGAAAGCTAAAGCCCTGTATGGAGTTATAAAGGCACTCAAAATACACATGAGAAAGAAATGCTTGTAGACAACTGATACCTGCATCATCGATGCATGGAGCGCTGCACGAAGACTGAATTGCAGATCTCACGCAGCATATTTTACACGGCATTTCAAAAGGCAAACAAAGGCATTTTTTCTGGAGAACTGCCCGAGACGCATTGGTTGACTAATAGACCATTTTGACAATTAAAAGCAGACTGGGGAGAGCGGTTTGTTCTGGTAAATGACGGAAGCAAATCTGGTGCAACAAGCTTTTCGGGCTACCTCCAGGCAACTATTTCTATGCGTTTTTTAATCTCAACCATGAACTGTAGCAGAAATATATCATTGGTAGGAGCTCCGTGGCAGCAATTTACCAGATTTGTGTCTGCCATTTTCTAGAACAAACCGCTCTCCCCAGTCTCCTGTTTTAATTATCGAAATGGATCATTGCTTGCGTTTGATTTACAGATGGAGGAATAAACTTGCATTATTAAGACAAGCTATGCACGAGTGTCTAAATTTTTCAGCAGTTTGATGGTTGAAACTCTTATAGAGAATTTCTTATAACGAAATACATGTAACTGAAGCATATTCTACACGGCACACGGCACTTCAAAAACACAAACAAATACATTCTTGTAGACAATTGCACGACAGGCATTTGATTGGCTACCTACATAGAGCATTTGATTGACAGATGCAGGAGTTTATTGCACAGAGCCCACTACATATGAACTTTGCAACGGTAAGCGGCCATGATAACGTACTTAAAAACATTTTTGGAAAACGATAGCTACAATTACAGCTAATTAAGGCCTACTGAAAGGTGGAAACAATTGCTTTTTGTGTTCTTTCAACTTCAGAAACATTGAGGAATTATATCGAGGGGGCATTCGGTGCTCTGCGATAAATTTTATGCCCGACTCCAAATCTCTGGAATTCCATTTCCAAGGTCGGTTTGAACTACCCAAATATATTTGTGATATACGCCTGATGGAATTCGAATCAGAAAAGGGCCCTTACGGTTAAGGTGGCTTGAAGTTGAAGCAACGGTATTGAAAGCAGGACTGAGAAATTTTGCTGATACCATATCAAGTTGCCAATATAAATGAATTGGAGAAAGAAATGCCCTAAAGAGCTCGAGAGTGAACAGTCCCCCCTGTGTAAAATGATGGGTCGGCAAGGCATTATTCTTCATAGCAAGATGTTTTTGCAATAAGATAGTTGGGGTTAAATATAAAACTTAGCTTAGGGAGGGAAGAAGATTTGATTGCGCAGTTTGGTTTGGCGTCATGCTTCGTGTGAAAGGGTTGGTAGTGGCCGGCGAAAGACAACTTTGAACATTTTTAATCTGTTCCCAGCCCTATCAAATTGCATTTATAACACTGTACAGGTAAGACTACTGTTTGTGCTGTGCTGAGTTCCCATGAAGTACAGGAAAAAATTTACCTCATTAGGGGTGCTAAATTTAAACGTACTTTACACATATTTGTGTAGCTTAGAGCCTTTTTACTGGAATTGACAACGGAATCGGCCTAAATTGGCTATCGTTCGAATGAGAATATTTTTGATCCGGATGAGTTAGAAAAGAGTTTGGAGATTTGTGAGCCTGTGTGCAGACTCTCAGCCCCGACAGGAACGAGGGAATTTTTTCTCCTCTTTTCATTCTGAGTCTGCACGCAAGCTAACATTCGCGAGCCTTCCCGGGGGGGGGGGGTCACTACCATATGTACCAGTACGGGATGTGCCATTTTTTGGGGTACCTTTTTTCAGGCTGAAAATAAATTTTAGAGTGTCATTTTTGCTAACAACACAAATGAACATAAATTTTGGGGTGTCAGTTTCGAAGAAAAACGCTTCAGGGTATTGAATTTGATCTAATTTCAGATACTTGGTTAGAATTTCGAATCTTGGTCACAATTTTAGGGTATCTATTTTGAATGGCCTGTACATTTTGGGGTATGGTTTTTGAAAAATTCATAAATTTTAGGGTATGATTTTACAGTTCAAAGTGGCACAGCCCCGTCATCCGCCTATTGAAGTGACCCCCCGGCGAGCCTTAGCTGCTCTACAAACCCAATCGAACTGATGTTCGCCGAGAAGCTTGCATACGACAATTTATCGGTTGTAATCTGTGATTTCTTTTTCGAGGCTTTCACCAAATTTTATGAAAATTCCATCAAATTTGGTTATCAATCGTTTGGAAATTATAGACGCCTTTCTCTTGCTAGGGATCTCCTTAAAGGGAATCTAAGCATATATAAGCCCTCGATAGAAATAGCTACTTGAAGACAATAGACTATCACACGTGCCGCACCATATATGGGTAACTGATCTACGTCAACAAGAAATACTGAAATCTAATTGGCTAGAAATTGATTGCAAGTGGCTACATTCCCTTTAAATACCAAAGTAGCTTTGCCTGTAACATCGCAGACCCTTGCAAACTCTTGCAAAAGTGCCACTCCGAAAAAGACATAATAAAACTGGATGATTGGCACCTGTCATTTCCTTTCAAAGGCCCAAGAATTTCAAATCAGTAAGTTTATATGACGTGTTTGCTAAATTCTTTTACTATGCATATGAGAAACTAATTAGAAAATAGAAGGCACCAGTCAACAAACTTAAACCTACTCAAGATCAAATATTGTTTCAGGGATCATTTGCAGTTTTCTGTTAGTCCTGGTTTTTAGGTACAAAGTGCCAACACAGTCATTGCTTTGTATCATGTAAGGATTAATCACATGGTGTTTGCTTTAAAAACTATTTTTGCTTGAACTGATTGTTCTGAGCATGGGCGATAAGACAGCAAGTGTGTATCAGTGTGAAATATTTTTCAGCAGCGAGCCACCTTAACCTGTTGTTTTGTATGATTTGAACTTATTTTTACTGCGTACTTAAGCCTGGTTTCCATTAAATCGCAAAGTGTCGCAAGTGTCGCAAGTGTCGCAGAGTGTCGCAGAATTTTGGTTTGCTGAACTCTGCGACTCTCTGCGACAGGACGTTTCCATTGGTCGCAGAGTGTTGCAGAATTTCGGTGCCATGTTTCAAAGACAATAAGGCGGGAATTTTGGAAACAGATCAATATCACGAGACTCTTTTGTTCTGAGATCGCAATTGGTCGCAGAACTTTAGGACAGGTGTTTCCATTGATCGCAGAGTGTCGCAGAGTGTCGCAGAGATAGAAAATTTTCTATCTCTGCGACACCGATCGCAGAGTGTCGCAGACGGTCGCAGCATTTTAGTACAGCAGTTTCCATTCGTCGCAATGTGTTGCAGAACCAAAATTCTGCGACACATGCGACACTTGCAACACTTTGCGATTTAATGGAAACCAGGCTTTAGGCACCTTATCGTTGGTGTGTGAATCTAAAATTTTCAGTAATGAGCCACCTTAAGTGCACATCAACCCTAAACGTAAACCTCAAGCGAGAAATTAGGTTGCTAGCTATGAAGTAAAGATAAGTTCAAAAAACATAAAAACAATTAGGTTAAGGTGGCTAGCCGCAGACAAAGATTTCAGACTGATTTTCACTTGGAGTCCTATCGCTCATTATCTGAGCAAAGCAAAGGAGAACCAATGGACTCTGGGGTGACTTCGCTAAAATTTGTTTGGAGAGCCTGATCTCAGGCTAGGGTGACTCACAAGAGCCATTTTTAATTTCTTATCCTTTGAAAATTTTCTTAAAAATCTTCTCCTGAAGGTAGTAATTTGCAGCTTTATGACACTACATCCGCACTATATGAATGTTGAGTTTCATTATGGGTGACCCAAAAAATATCTCCCTTTTTGAAAATTATTGGAGCAAAATTAATTGCCATAATCATAAAAAATTTACTTTTCTTCTGAGAAAAAGATTGATCTTTTTGTATCTTTTGGTAATTCTCAAAATAACAGTTTCTCATCTTGTCTCTCATTGAATTCGAAAGTTTCAAAAATAAATCTTGCAGAACAAACGGAAACGGTCTTTGGAAAAACTGAAAAATGCAATTTATCATTTTGTATCTATCACTGTGATAAAATTAAATGCACTCTACCGTAACAAGGGCAGATTTTGTAATACAATAGCAACAGTTGCGTTTGATTGATACCTCAATTCAAAGCGATTAGCGACTGCAGACAAAGGAAATTTTCTCATCCAGTAATTCAAAACAAACAAAGCCGCAAAAGTTTCCCCGAAACTACGGCAAACTCTCGCCTTGTGCAAGCGAAAGGTGGTTTTGAAGAGAAGTTATGTGCTTATAATGAAAGAGGAAGGGCAAATCTAAAGTTCTGTCTGGCGGATGTTGTTTATTTGATTCAGGAGCTGTTTTGTAATGGTTTCATTTATGCCCTAAATACATAAAAATTCCAATGCCTTCTACTCGGCTTCTGAATCAAATAAACAAAATCCGTCAGACAGAACTTTAGATTTACCCTTCTTCTTCATAACTTCTCTTAAAAACCACCTTTCGCTTGCACGAGGCGAGAGTTTGCCCTCTAGTTTCGGGAAAACTTTTGCGGCTTTTGTTTGTTTTGAATTACTGGTTGAGAGAATTTCCTTTGTCTGCAGTCGCTAATCGCTTTGAATTGAAGTGTCAATCAAACGCAACTGTTGCTATTGTCGTACAAAATCTGCCATTTTTTTCTACTGTAACTTTTATCTTTTTTATGCAGTCATATTCCTCTGCTCAGATTCTTCCTACACAACCTTTCGACCTCATGTGCCTGCTCTGTTTTATTCCCCATCTTTCCTACCTCAATCTTATGCTGAAATTATTCTATCCAAGGCTCTTAAATTCGAAATTTGATCCATAAAGTCGTCTGTTTTGGGTTAATATAATCCTTCTTTGATGTTTAGTAGACCACATACCATCTTGCAATTGCGACTATTTTTTCTTATCAATGGGCTTAATGTAATGGGCTTCTAAGAGTAATTTCTTACGTTAGATTTTTACAAGCCCATCAATTTTGGATATCAATGTTGAATCCGATTCAACAACTCTTTAAGTCTTTAAAAATATAGTTTTGACATGAATGTGTTGGCAATTGTTGCATATTTTCTCACGAGAATGCAACAATGTGAATTGTCAATTGAATAGCGGGTGTGACAGAAAAAGCTCCTACTTTTGAAAGGACGTAATAAATCGTACACTAGGCTGATTTCGAAGACAAATGAATTAATCTCGAGCCAAAATCCCAAATTATACTTCTCAACTTTCATTGGATATTGCTCCGAAGGATAATAAATTAACCAAAAATGAATGTTTCAGAAACGGCCTAATTTCATTGATTCAGAGGTCTTTGTACTGATTGATAACAACATTGCTCAAACGACTGCTCGTGCAACAGATGATAACGCAATTCAGACTGCTTCCAGATCAAGAACTTTCACGTTAGAGCTCATATCTCGGGAAGCACCACCTTGCCAAAAATCAGCAAATATCACCAAGTGCAATAGACTTCTCCCGATGGGGGGCACATTGTTATATTTTGGTACTGGGGACGTGTCATCGGTGAGGGAATTGACTTGCACGATTTTGGTCTAAGAAACGGTTCACGATTGTTGTACAAACAACTGTATCCATTTGTGTGAGATTTTGGTGAAAGGAACAAATGAGTAGGCCACTTTTGAAAAATTGGTAGAAGGTCAAATATACTTTTCCAGAAAGATGTACAAGAAACGGGTATGTTTTTGAAGCTTGGATGGCACGAGCCCTACTAAAATTTGGTCAAGTGTATCATTTCACCCGATACATTGGGGCTAGTTTTCATTCATGAAGTAAGACTATAACTGAGAGTTCATAATTCAGATATTCCTTGACCCGTAGCAAAAGATAAATNCATTTGTGTGAGATTTTGGTGAAGGGAACAAATGAGTAGGCCACTTTTGAAAAATTGGTAGAAGGTCAAATTTCAGAAGAGGTACAAGAAACGGATATGTTTTTGAAGCTTGGATGGCACGAGGCCTACTAAAATTTGGTCAAATGTATCATTTCACCCGATACATTGGGGCTAGTTTTCATTCATGAAGTAAGACCATAATTGAGAGTTTATAATTCAGATATTCCTTGACCCATAGCAAAGGATAAACGTGTTAAAATCTAAGAAAGCCAATGCGACGTAGATGCAAAAAATCTTCCGTATTTCCATATCTTTCCAGACTTCCATAATACGTAATCGAAAGAGTGGAAACTATTATTGGTAGATCCCTTGGAAACTTACCAAGACAAGAGTTTCGTGAGGTCAATTTTGGGAGAAAAACTGAAAACCAGAACCACAGTTGTTGTAATTACGCAACGAAAACTAGGTTCTTGTCTGCCGAAAGTTTGGCGCCAATCAAGGCCATACTTTTCGTGAATACTTTTTTACGTTCTGCAAAATTTCAGTTTTTCATGTGAAACCGCAGCATAGGTTCCAAATCTTTAACTCGGTGCAAAAAGGTGGGTGTAAAATTCTATGACCTATTTCTTCTAACTGAATAGCTTAAAAGAAACTTTAGCTACCTAACTATAATTCTACCGTTGGACTTTTCAGAAATTTTTAACATGTTTCGAAATTACGGCGTATTCTATATTCTAACTCATTTGAGGATGTGACGTCATCAAATTTCTAATCATAAACCAGAACAGTGACGGACTTTTGCTTGACACCATATTGCAGACATACATAAACTATAGTGTTCTTGGAAATTATTACACGGTGCGTCAAACAGTTTATAAATTACGATGGTTTTAAGCTTATTAAACATTTTTCTTGAATTCTTGAAAGAAGGTAAACACTCTAATTTTGAAAATATTGAAGATTTTAAAAGTCTAACGGTAGAATTATAGCGAAATAGCTAAAGTCTCTTTGAAGTCATTCAGTTCAAAGAAATAGGTCATTACATTTTACATTAACGTTTTTAAAGACTTGGAACCTATGCTTGAAACCACTTATTAGAAACTGCAGTAGCCACTTCCAGAAAACAAAGAAATTGTACAGAGTATACCGAAAAAAATCAGGGGTTTGAAAAATCGTGATACCAAAAGTACTGGGAGTACTGGATGGATTAAAATGAAACGAATTTCGCTTGACAGCAGAAAGACCGATGTATTTTTGCGATTTTGCTCGCGTTTTTATGAGCAAGGAAAACAAAGTTATATCCCTTTATGAACTTGAGATTTGAAAGATGAACTTTAGGAAAATGCATTGGTTGCAAAGTGGCCGAAAAAGGGCCTAAATCACTCGATCAAATGCCCGCGGTAGATTCTTAGATATAACCTTCTTCTTTTGATCATATGCTCAGTGTACTCTTGAAAATAATTTCTGGAATGCAAAACGAGCGAGCTAGCTACCTGAGTTTCAGAGAAACATTTGCGGCTTTGCTTGTTTTAAATTATTGCTTGAGAGAATTACCTTTGTCTGCAATCGCTAATCGCTAATCGCTTTGAATTCAGGTTTCAATAAAAGCAACTGATGCTATTGCGTTAAGAAAACTGTCCTTGTTCAAGCAATCTCAAATCAAGTAAATAGTTCAAAGAAAAGGTTATAACGTTGTATATAATATTTTTCTGCATTTTTAAAAGGGTTAATAGTGTTGTTAAGCTATCGGGTGCGCCAAAATAAACTATGCACGTTTGACAGGCCACAATAAATCGTACACTGGACCGATTTTGAAAATTCATTACTTAATCTTTAGCAAAAAGCCTGAATTAGATTCTAGGATGTTTTGCAAATGCTTCTGCTTTCAGTTTTTAGAGCAAGACGTAAGTTCTTAAAAGCTTCATTTCAAAAACACTGAAAACGATAAAAAAACGTCGATCAACTTTTCTAAAGAATCGACATGAAATGGACAAAGAGAAAAACTTGTTCGTGGTGATTTTAGATTTAAAAATCGATTAATTAATCGATACAATTAACCGAATCGATTTCTAAATCCCAAATCACCACGAACAAGATTTCTCTTTGTCAATTCATCTCGATTCTTTAGAAAATTTGATCGACGTTTTTGAATCGTTTTCAGTGTTTTTGAAAACAAGAATTTTAAGAAATTCGCGTCTAGTTCTAAAACTGAATACAGAAAAATTTGCAAACAAATTCAAGAACCTAATTTAGACTTTTTGCTAAAGATTGAGTCATGAATCTTCAAAATCGTTCCAGTGCACGATTTATTGTGGCCTGACAAACGTGCATAGTTTATTTTGGCGCACCCGGTATAAGATAACACTGTCACGAGATAAACTATGAATATGATGCCTGAAAAAAACCAGGCGAACGCAGCTCCGTTGGTCTTAAATCGTCGCATATTTTTACACGATTTGAGGTAAGATAAAAAGTAGGAAAAAGGAGAGCAAGCGCAGATATCAAGGAGAAAATGCATAAATTTATTACCTTTTTGATTTTTTCCATTTCTCCGATCTTTTTCGAATTCTTTGCGATAACTCACCGCAAATTCGATTATTTTCATTGAAGCTTCGTGAACGTGCTTGGAGCAAGGCAATGCGAACTTGAACTTCGTCGATTTTCTGGGTTGCAACTTTGATTTTCTCTTCTAAAATGCAAAACAAAAATTGTAAGTTTTATCACAATAAATTAGATAGTGGATGCTTTTCTCGACAACTATTGTACTAGAAATGAGGTCGAAGGATTCTTTCGTGAAACAGTGCGCTCGAGAGCGCTGAGGTGGATCTCCACCAAGGAAATTTTTAAGCAAGGAGCGATTTTTCATTACGACACATGCAACAGGGGCAGATAGAAAATCTCAGCTTGAAGTTTTAACTCTGGTTTGTGTATCTCAAGACAAAAGTTGTTTTCACCTTTATCTACTTTTTCTTCCAGCACCCGTTACGCTACCGAGTTATTTTATAAGAAACTTGGATCAGCACTTGGTACTAAAAGTTTCTTAATTTCGCATGAAAATTTCGGTGTTTTAGTAGTAAAAGTTTCTTAATTAGTTTCTTATTTTTTGGGCCTAAAATTGCGGTATTGTTCGAAGTCGACAAAGTGCTTCCATTTTGCATTGACATTGTCATCAAGAAGAATCCATGCACATTTAGTCAAAAAATTACCAATTTTGCAGTCAAGAAAAGATGAAGGTACCTTTGTTAAAGAGACATAGAATAAGAGAGACATACAGAAATAAAATTTTAGAGTTTCTTAACTGTTCTTGAGCGTAGTACTAGAGTTTCTTAAATTTTGGTCATCGCAGTGCTAGTTTCTTGAAACCAGTTTCTTATGAAAAAAAAAACGTGTACTTGCATGGAGAAGAGTCAGTAGAATAATTTTTGACTCTGAAGAAATCAATATTTTCCTGTAATCTGCTACAAGATACAGATTTTCCAACGTATATAATGAAGATGGATTTTCGCAGCGAAATAATTGCTTCGCGCATAAAGAAATCCTCCAATTTGTCGTCTGGTGGAGATCTACCACTACAAGTTTTTTTATAAGAAATTTGGATCAGCATTTAGTACTAAAAGTTTCTTAATTTCGCATGAAAATTTCGGTGTTTTAATGGTAAAAGTTTCTTAATTAGTTTCTTATTTTTGGGCCTAAAATTGCGGTGTTGTTCGAAGTTGAGCTTCCTTCTCGAGAAAGGGCTTCCATTTTGCATTGACATTCTCATCAAGAAGAAGCCATGCACATTGAGTCAAAAAATTACCAATTTTGCAGTCAAGAAAAGATGAAGGTACCTTTGTTAGAGAGACATAGAATAAGAGAGACATACAGAAATAAAGTTTTAGAGTTTCTTAACTGTTCTTGAGCGTAGTACTAGAGTTTCTTAAATTTTTGGTCATCGTAGTACTAGTTTCTTATAAACCAGTTTCTTATAAAAAAAACGTGTATTGCCAAATCTTTTTGTTTTTCTAAAGCTTGACGCGAATAGGCTGAGACCAGAAAGTGAGATTTTACAGAGGCTGCACGCAGGCTAGACTTTACCAACTCCCATCAGAACGTGCACTGAAACTTTCGGTAAGCTGAATGAGCTAAAAATATCAATCTATTATTTCAATAATTTCCAGTTTTTTGGGGCACTTTCGTAACCAATGATCAGATGATCTTATAATCCCACCGCTTTTTGCAGATTCGTGAGAGAATTAGCGACCAGGTGAAATATTTTGACATTTTGCCACTATTGATCGAAACATCATGACGCATTTTGCTGTTTGTTTATTTTGATTTTGGGCGTATGTAAAATTGTTCTGAATCTCCATAAGAAAAGAACCCAGTATGCAACATTCCACAAATCTACGGGATTTTGATAATCCCGTTTCGCTATTTATTTAGCCAAGTCACGAGATGAAGCGCTTTCAATATGCCCTAGTCGTTTTATTCGCTTTATCCAATTTGTGTATATGTCTTTATCAAGAATTAAATCAAATAAAACCACTTGTGTAATTCATTATCTGTAACCTTTTCTTCTTTGATAAGAAAATAGTTTCGTGTGCTAACGGCTAAGCTCTTATGAGTCAAAACATTCGTTGATTGTTCTTTTACGGTGTGAATGCTAGCCTCTTTTTAAGTTGCAAAATGAATATGTCAGCATTTTAAGTACTTGCTGTTCAGGAATTAGTGTTCGCCTTCAAGCCAGTTTTCACTTAGACTTGCTCCAAGTCTATTCAGTGGACTACCAGCATTAAAAGAATAAAACTACTCTTGCGTGGGCGCAAGTTATTAAGGTGACGCTGCGAAGGAGAAACGAGGAGTCTATGCTTACAGGGATCTGAATGAGATGACGCAAGAAGCAACACACCGGCGGCACTCTTATTTGAAATTAGCCAATTAGAAAGCCTCTTGGACTTTTAGGCTTTGGTGCAAGGACTCCAAACCACAATCGCATCATGGAAAACGAACCAATGTTCTCCTACACTTTCCAAGGTTCCAAGGAAAAGATTAAGAGAGACTACAACAACTGATCTGTAAGATTCACATGGGTGTGTACGAAGCATTATTGTCCAGGATCGTCTGGGATTGTCTGAGAACCGGCCTAACGGTCTCTTTGCTAAAAGTATGATTAAATGGCGGACAGGGCCAAATAGCCTGTAAATATTTCTAAACTTAGATTGAGCTGTATTAACTAAAGGACTGGCTAAGGAACTACAGCTTAGTAAAAGATCAAGCGGATAAAATGATCATTAAAATCAGATTTATAAAGACTATGGATCATGGTCCAGTAGGCATCAAATTTAAGAGCAGAGAAGCCTGAGAGAAAAAAGCCGGATTGCTGTCACTAGTTCTAACGGTTTCTCATTTCTTCCAACTAAAACGCTAAGGAATGTATGGGCCTTAGAGTGACTTCATACAAATCTTCCTTCAGCCAAAGAAAATTTGGTGTAATCCCTTCTTAAATTGCCCTTGATCTCTGTCATGTATTTCTAATGATGTCTTTTAATATGATGTCTATCATTCTTGCCTGTACTGGCCTGTACTGTACTTGTCTGGCGTCATTTTCGACTGAGAGGACTGGGATCCAAGGAAAAGGTCTTGAATCTAGCCCATATCTACGACTGTTTTACCCTCAGTCTGGTTCCCTGACGTCATTTTCGACTGAGGGGGACTGGGCTCCAAGGAAAAGGTCTTGAATCTAGCCCATATCTACGACTGTTTTTCCCTCAGTCTCGTTCTCTGACGTCATTTTCGACTGAGGGGACTGGGCTCCAAGGAAAAGGTCTTGAATCTAGCCCATATCTACGACTATTTCTCCCTCAGTCTGGTTCCCTGATGTCATTTTCGACTTAAAGGACTGGGCTCCAAGGAAAAGTCTTAAATATAGCTCCTACGAAATATCTACGCCTGGGAACCAGGCTGCTTTTGTCGAACAAGGTATCTTCGAGGGAGGAAACAAGGGATATTTAAAGGTACACCTTGCAGATCAAAATCAAGTTGAAGATAAATCAGCAGCCACTTCTCAAATTAATTCAAACAAGTTCTCAAACTGTAACTTGAAGCTTGTCCTATGCAACCGTGTAAAAAGAAGCAATTGAACTTACAGCTCCTCCACAGCAGCCACACAAACGGGACACAAGTTTTTGGGACACCCTCTAGATATGACCTCTAAAATTGATACATTTCGACCAATATAACCCTGACCTTTTGACACTATGCACCTATGCACGTTTTTCTAAGAAACAAAGCTGTCATGTCTGGAATAAAAAACAACAGTAGGCCTTCAAGCAAGTCTTTGCATTTATTTTTGGCCTACTAGGCGTACCGCAGGACTTTCAATAAAGAGGTCAATATAATTAGAAAGATGGGTCTTTGCCGAACTTCGGATAGGGAGACTCGGCAATTAAGCTGCGGCCGACCTCTTCACCTCAAACCTTGCTTTAAGAGTCTGAGCGACTTGCCGGAGCACATAGAACAGCGACAGTCTTGACGCAAAACGAGGCCGCATTTACCACAGGGCACTAAGGGCCACGGCCTGCCTATTTCACCTCAAACCTTGCTTTAAGAGTCTGAGCGACTTACCGCAGCACATAGAACTGCGAACGTCCTGTTGCTTGATAAAATTATTTTCAATAACCAAGGGCGATATGACGACCTTATAATCGCCCCGCTGCAGTAAATTTCTAATTTTTGGTTTGCAAAACTTACCTATGTTCTCCTTGGTGGCTTCTTCTTTCGTAAATTTCTTGGTTTTGCTTTCTAAACGACATATATTTCTCAAGTTGAAATGAACTGTTGGATCGTGTGACCGACGTCTCTGGCGGCAGCCATTTGCAATAACGAAAGTGAGACTGTTCTCAGCCTCCTCTTGCTCTTGAATTATTGCCAGCGTCGGGAGGAGGAATGGGTCTGTCATGCACTGTCTCTTATCCAATCAGGAAGCTATAAGCGTGTCATGTGACGGTCCACGGCTCGTTACCTTCATTCGGTTTGAAAAGCCCGCGCAACAATACAGCAACCAATGAAAATTGAGAGGTGTCAGGACACGCTTCTATATATGGTGGTAGTGGCTGGGTTACAAGCCTTCGTAGATGAAAAAACAATAAGAAACAGCGCATGACAGACCTCCTTCCGACGCTGGCAATAATTCAAGAGCAAGAGGAGGCTGAGAACAGTCTCACTTTCGTTATTGCAAATGGCTGCCGCCAGAGACGTCGGTCACACGATCCAACAGTTCATTTCAACTTGAGAAATATATGTCGTTTAGAAAGCAAAACGAAGAAATTTACGAAAGAAGAAGCCACAAAGGAGAACATAGGTAAGTTTTGCAAACCAAAAATTAGAAATTAACTGCAACGGGGCGATTATAAGGTCGTCATATCGCCCTTGCAATAACTTTCGTTTGGAATGAGGTCATCGGATTTCTGCATCTCAGAAAAAAATACAGTGCTTGTCTCACCTTTAGCAGTTGGCGTTGAAGTTTTATTATTGTAGCTGAAAGAACCCGAACACTGTGTCTCAGTGGACTTGCTACAAGTCTCTCTCGCCGAAAAAGCGAGAGAGACTTGTAAGGGGCCCTTTACATGAGCAAACTCAGACCGGCACGAGTTTCAGATCGGCACGAGTTTCATTTCGGTGTCTGGTCATCTGAAAACTCAGGTCGACCTGAAATTCTCATGTAAACAGAACTTTTTTCAGATCGGGGCGAAATGAATAATTGCGGAAGTGATAACTGCACTATTGGGAGCCATTTTCATTGTTTGTTCGTCCATTTGTTTTTCTCCAGACACAAGAAACTATAACTAAGAAACTAAACATAAAAAACTAAAGCCTCCTGTTTTATTTTCAGGTTCTGAAGCAGCATTTGAACCATCAAACCAAAATAGATTTGTAATGCAGTACAAACATACAGTTGATTATCCTTGATTCAACTCTAATAACATCCTGTGTTGTTGATAACTTAACGCAACAATGAAAATAGGCCTAAATCCAAAACATGAGAAAAGAAACCATTGTCACAGTTGCCTCAATTGCATTCAACGCATGTGCAATGTGACGCTAGTATAATTTCAGACCGGTCTGAATCTCCATGTAAACGCAACGCAAAAGATAAAACGTTAATCAATCGCTTTAACGAGCGTGACGGAAGTGGGTTACTTACTTTCTTTCTTTCTTTCTGACAGCCTGACATCGAAGCCCTAGCCTACGTGTAGACCCCTTATCCAACTGGAGAAAAGGGTCTACGAATTAATGAGCGAAAGCTTGCCACTACAGTTCCAGGTTTCTAGAACTTAATTTATGCAGCCTTTGTTTAGATGGGTTTCACACATTATTTGAATAGAGGATTAACATAATTAATTGAACAGACGTAGCAAGCGTTATCTCATTATTTCGTAGACCCTCTATTCTGTAGGATAATGGGTCTACTCGTAGGCTATCGAAGCCCCTTCTTAGATTACAAAGTTGGACTTTGTAATCAAAAAGCAGACATGGCAAAATTTCAAACCGATCTGAAACTCGTGCCGGTCTGAGTTTGCTCATGTAAAGGGCCCCTAATACTTGGCAAGCTCATTAATATTCATGAGTTATCGAGCCTTACGTCCGCCATTGCCAACATTGCCAAAGAACATCGCAGAGCCTCATTCTTGTATCAGACCATAATTATTATCAGACTATCAGAGGTAACCCACCTTTTACATCATTGTTTTGTTATTTCTTAGCATTGAATTGGATATTGGCTTTTTGCTAAAGAATGGCGACTGGACACAATCTTATCCAGCAGGCAACTCAGCTTGCCAAGTATTACCAGTATTACAAGTCTCTCTCACTTTTTCCCCTTCTCATTTTTCAGCGAGAGAGACTTGTAGCAAGTCCATGTCTCAGAGGCGCAAAAACGAATATAATTGAGATTCATAAAGCTCGTGAATAAATCAGAAACTCAATGTAGAAATATCATTTATTATAATTTCAACATCAATCAAAATAGGTTTTCGATGCTTATGAGTTCTCCTCCACAATGGCCGTGAGTCTGGGAACGGACTTCTAACGGACGCAATGTCACACAGACAAAAACCATCTTTCTCACATTTTTGTGAACTATAATCACTAGTCTAAGGATCTTAACGTTAAAAAAACTTTTGCAAAAGTAATAACACAGTTTTAACCATGACTGTATTTTAACTAAGGCTTTATGTAGTTAGAAAAGGCATGTTGTAAAAACCGGACCCTAAGACCCTGGGACCCCTGAGACCCCTAGGACCTTTAAGTACTAGAAATGAAAAGGAACCTTAACACCAGAGTGTCATAATGAGGAAGTTGTGTATCATTGACTTCCCCTCTTCCATCCCATGAACTTCCACTCTTTCAAACCAATGCCAGGAATGATGCAGAGAGTTTATACCATAATTTTGAGTATCTCCTATTGTGTTATTTTAAAGACTTCCAGCATGAATAAAGGCATCTTGACGTTGGTTTGAACGGACGAAAGTTCGTAGGATGAAAGATGGGAAGCTCATACAACACTTAGCCTCTCGTTTGACAGCTTGATGACATTAATCTATTGTTTGTCTGTGGTGATGTCCCTCTGGTGTTAAGGGTCCTTTTCATCTTTAGCACTTAAAAAAGATCCTAAGGGTCTCAGCGGTCCCAGGGTCTTATGGTCCGGTTTTTACAAAATGCCGTAGTTAGAAGTGTAAGTGTAGTGTCATTCACAATCCAAGATGGTATCACGTCAGCAAATTCGATTCGTCAAGATCTAATAAGTGCAATAATGTTTCAATCCCTAATAGGATTTGTCAAACTTAGTCATTACACTCTTCTTTGATTCTTTTCTTTATTTTTTATTAGATTGGTCCACTAGAATCGATTTCACATTAAACCCGAGTAGAGTTGGCGGTGTAAGCTTGAAAAGAAGTTGTGAAGGTGTCTCCAAGTTAGAATGACATACAACAATACCGTAGTTGTTATACTGTGTTATTTAAAATGAATCACAGGGTACTTTGTTCAATGTCTAATCATTTTCATGGAATTATTATTAAATTGGCCAAAATAATTCTATGTTGCAAAATGAATTAATGAATTTCCAATGTTATTCTCAATGGGGGTTATATACTTAGGGTTTTGGAATCCAGAGATTTGATTAAGAAATGCAGTGTTATGGTTTTTATAATTTTGTTTGATTGGTTCCAACCCCAACTGTTTCATTTTCATATCTGATTTATTTGGATAATGATCATCGTATTTTGGCTCAGTTTCTAATGAGAATGTGTGGTTGTGATTATGAGTTTCCACCATCGCCCCAATAATGTTGGAGGAAAAAGTTATCTCTCAGATCTATGGGAAGATAAGCTTTTTCTGGTTAAATTGAAAAAGAGGCTACAGAGCACTAGATTGACTACTTTTCAGTCCCAGCTTTCCTGTCATTTACTGAAATGAATGACGGCAGAACGAACGTGCAGGGTATCCCAACAAATTTTTAAGAATAATGGTATGAGTCCCTGTTGACCAAGTGATATCAGCAGATCAAATAATACAGGGAAACAAGGACGAAAAGTCACGAACGCCTCTCGGCAAAGCTGAGAAAAAATTAAAGGAGAATACACAAAATTTAGACTGATTACAAGTTCGTAGTTATCGTTATCGATAGACTGATGGAACCTCGACGTTTGAGCAAAAATATGTTGATGTTGTTTTTGTTGTTGTTGTTGTTGCTGTTGTTGCCACAACTGGGACTATCTCATGAGTCTACACAAAATTGTTGACAAAGAGGAATAAAACTATCATTGTGTTTTGAATGTCTTTTCAAGAAACAAAATGAATATGTTCTTTGCAACCCCTGGGGAGCGAAGAAACTCCAGTTCACCATTGCTTTGCTTTGCATTCGGCGCGCGAAGGATCATGGTTGACAATAAACCTTTAAAGCATCAGAGGCTAGCAAAGCCAGTGTCTGCTAAATGGCACCTTCGTTGTGACCAGTGTCAAAGGAAAAATGCAAAAAGCACAACTGTTTGTGGATTTTTTCAAGTTTCGCTCCTTGAAGACACAACAAAGTTTTCATGACATCAGTCATGGTACCTTAGGCCTAGTTTTTTCATTCGCAGAGCATATCGTTGGGATCAGGCTTGAAGAAAGCAAGCCTAACCAAGGTTACTGCAGGTCATACTGTGAAAGAAGGAGTAAAATACAATAAAAAACAAACAAGGTTTGTTTTCGTGGGAGTAACAAATTCAATGGAAAAACGAGTCACTTCTAGACTTGCCCATAGGGCCTAAATTCCAGCTCTTTTCAAACATAAAAAGTCGGGTAGACACAAAGAATTGTTCTTAGATTTTTGCACCTCAGGACCCTGACTGAAGCTTTCTTTTTTAAGGCAAGAAATAAGACTAGACTGGAGGCCAGGTTCAAATCACCTTACTGAAGCTTATTGAGTCATGTTCTGTCGACTGAAAGCACGATTTTAACAATATTAGAGGGCGTTGCAACTCCTACATGTCTTGGCAATGAGAATGCGTTCAACAAGGGGTCCTGTTCTTCGTTAAAATTCATTTACTGAAATTGAAGTCTCTGACCAATCTGACAAACAACATGAAGCGTTGCGATCAAAGAGACATTGTGACTCCTCCTTGCGATGAAAGACTCACGGAGAAAATGTGAGGGGGAATAAATGGCACATTGCCAGCAAAAAAACCCATGGTAGGTATGCGGAATAGATCCGATTAGACGCCATCGGCGCCTGTTTCTTTTGCATCAACCTTTTTCGACTCATGAAACAAACGAAGTGGCGTCTATACCACAATTTTTATAAGAAATTGCTTTATAAAAAACTGAACTCTCCGATCACAGACGCAAGTACTGGAAGAAACTTAAGAAATAACTTAGACGTTTCTTTAGATGCGAAACTTGGATCAGACCACAGTACTGAAAGTTTCTTAATTTCACAGGAGAATTTCCTCTTTAAGTACTAAAATTTTCTTCATTTGTTTTTTATTTTTAAGTGCATGAATTGTGATGTAGTTTCCAATAATGCTACAGATATGTTCCTTGGCGGATAAAATATCGTTTTGGAAGGACAAGTGTTTTCTTACGTTGAAAGTTAAAAATTAAGAGTTAATTTTAGTCAAGCATGAGGGTTCAACAACATATTTGTATTATGTCTTGATTTTAGCATTTGAAAGTTTCGCCCTTTTCAACCTTTGTGTTAATAAATTTTTAGCCATCATAGTATTGGTTTGTTATAAGCCAGTTTCTTTTTTCTCGCCTACTGTAAAAATAAAGTAATGAGAAAGGTTTCAACAAATATTTCGAATTGTTCAGGACTGCAGATTGTTATGGAATTTTTAAGAAGCTCGCAAGAAACTCTGAACACTCAACATCTGATAATTTTAACTATGTCTACTTCTTTTAAAAAACTTGATTCTAAATGTGGTTACTGAAAATTATTTTCCGTGGAAGAGGCGGAGGCAAAGAAAGAGACAGATTTCTAGGACACTGAGGCCTTTTGATTCTACGTTTTCATCAGAACATTCTGACGAAAACATTGAAAAGTGACACTCTGATGAGAACATAGGTTCGAAAGACCTCAGTGTGCCAGAAATATGTCTGTTTCGTTGGGTCCGCCTAATTTCTACTTCTTTTCAAAGAAAGCGAGATTTTAAATCAGCTAGCTAGCATCAGTGCTAAAATTGCATCCTGCGCACTACCAGCGATAACAAATTGGGGACAAAGCCAACAATGAAGGCAGAGGGTATTCTTTCTCCTGACTTTTACATCATCTTCATCAAAGGCACCTGATACACAAATGGATACAAAAATTGGTGCGCGAAAACCCCTGAAGCAGATATAAAAGAAGTGCGAAAATTAACGGGACTGAGGAGATTCCCTGGACATTCTCACGCAAAGATTAGAGAGCAACAAGTCATGAATGGGTATAGAAAAATGACGTATTCTAAATGGAAGACAATTTCGTAAAAAGACTACTTGAGAAGGATAAAGATTAAAAAACCACAAAACAAGATGAGTAAAAAGAAAAATAATCAAACAAAAGGATACCAAAGACTTATGTGTTCAAATTGACTTTGTACTGACTCCAAGGTTAGCCGCAGAAGGTCATTGACGTAAAACCTGGCTCACGGCGTTAGAATGGTGCAAAGTGGACCGTTTACCGCGTCATTTCAAAGAGAAAATGTAGCAACTTTCGTCACAAAGAAAGTTTCACATGCCAACAATTCTTGTCAGAAAATGACGTTTATGCTTGCCACGGTTTCTATTCAGGTTAATTCCAGCGAATTCCTCTTCTGTTGGATTGATACGTAGGTTCAACACTGTGTCACAAAAAATGGTGCCATATTTGGTCACAGGGAGAGCTTATGATGTTACATTTGCCATACAGTAAATCCCCGCATATAAGAACCTACAAAAATAAGAACCTAGAGGCTGTTTTTCCTAATTTATGCACCTTGTAATGTAATTAAGAACCTGTTTCAGTTTGATGAAAAATATGTTCTCATAGCAGGGGAAGCAAAGTTGATTTTGGATTGTCATTGTTAAGTTCATTTTTGTCCCAGTGGGCTTTTAAAGTTTGAATCTCCTCCCTTGCAGTTTGAAAGCGTAGCATTGGTTATTAGATATATTATAACCCTGTTAAAACGAATAATAGAGCTGAAAATGGTTGGCGAAGGTTCTAAAATGGCCTACACAAGGCACTCTTCAAATAAGAACCGTTATACCTTGAAATTTGTCTTAGTACCTTTAAAATAAGAACCTAGTTCAGCCTAGCTCTCAAAAAAGTAGGTTCTTGTATGCGGGGATTTACTGTAGTTTCTATTGAAGTTGATTCATACTTATTCCTATTCTTGCTTAGATTTTCACGTGTGGGTTATCGACTTGCTTGATCCTGAACTCCGAATGATCGCGCTTTACAATGGCCTAAGCGATGGGCCTAAATATGCGAGTAAGATAGGAGACTATTCAAATTTCAGTGCTTTACAGTGGCATCAGTTCTTTTATATGTAAGACCCCGTTTACACGAGAGAAAACTGGATCGATCCAGAACGGGATCGATCCCAAACTGGTACGGATCGGCCTTGCGTTTACACGGGATCGCTTGGGATCGATCCGCTATCCGTGATAGTTTGGGATCGATTGCCAGGGCGATCCAGTTTGGAATCGATCCCGTTAGAGCCTCGTGTAAACGGCTGGATCGATCCCAAACTGGCACGGATGCAAAACGAGGCAAGACGAAGATGGAAATCGAGGCGTTTTCATAATGACACCTTTTGTTCACCCTTGACAGCAAATGGCGCGAAGTATTTACGCCTGCCCAAATCTTTATTAGGAGGCTGGGAATCAGTGACAAGGTGCCTGGATCGATCCCGTGTAAACGCAACATAATTTGGGATCGATCGCGTATAAACACCTGCAAAATTTTGGGATCGATCCTGAACTGGATCGATCCCGTTCTGGATCGATCCAATTTTCTCCCGTGTAAACGGGGTCTAACTGGATCGATCCCGTTCTGGATCGATCCAATTTTCTCCCGTGTAAACGGGGTCTAAAGCTTTCCAGAAAATTTCTAAATCCATTATCTTCCATTGCAAAGCCGACAAATATATTTGCTGTGAAGATTTATTTACATCAATCTCGCACGGACCTCCAGACACGTCTACTCCGGAGTACTGAACGGTCTTTGATTTTGACGTGTGGGTTATCGACGTGCTTGATCCTGAACTCAGAATGATCGCGCTTTACAATGGCCTAAGCGATGGGCCTAAATATGCGAGTAAGATAGGAGACTATTCAATTTTCAGTGCTTTACAGTGGCATCAGTTCTTTCATATGTAAAGCTTTCAAGAAAATTTCTAAATCCATTATCTTCCATTGCAAAGCTGGCAAATACATGTTGTTGTGAAGAATTTTTACATCAATCTCGCACGGGCCTTCAGACACGTCTACTCCGGAGTACTGAACGGTCTTTGGAATGATTTAAGGTGCAAGCCAAATGATAGATCCGTTCAGATTGCGTTGGTAAAATTGGACAATAAGCACGTAATTTCAAAGGAAGCAACAACTTTAACCTTGGGATTATGCACAAAATAGAGCAAAGACCACACTTAAACAGTCAGACATAAATCATGAGTTCCTATAACGGGAAAGATGAGGAAAAAGTTCAGAGTCCCAAGACAATGATTGATTTGCAGAGATAAAGTGTAGGGTAAGACGGGGTAAAGTGAACTACGGGGTAAAGTGAACTACTCAGAACATTCGCGCTTCTCTCCAAAAGTAAACATGCCATGATAAAACATGATTTATGCCAAATGCTTTTTTATATGTGCTCACAGAAAATGAAAACATTTTTGCAAAATAGTTCTTCCTGTTGCTGCAAAAAAATCCCTTTACCCGAGGTAGTAAAAACAACCTCGGGAAATTATGGTTGTTAGGTTTGGGCTCCTATCTTTAGTCTTAATTTTTGATCCCAAGACGAAATTCATTTCTATAATTGTTTTGATCGATTTGAAGCACATACCATGTGTTTACTTTTTCCAAAAGGAAAGTGCCAAGAAAGACTTTTTTGTACGCTAACATTATATTTTTAAAAGTCTACCGTCCAGTCGATATTTTGCTTCGACCGGGGTAAAGTGAACTACCCATGATTTTTCATTTTCTCATGTGAACATGAAGTCAGATGAAGAAGACCTTTTCAATCTGATTTGGTTCATAAGCCTGCCCTCAGAAAATCATAATTTGCAGGATAATTTTTCGCTCTGATGGCACAGAAATAGATTCTGATACCAGCTCCCTGAAAAACCTTTAAAAATTGGACAGCCGAAGTTTGACCTTCATTCAAAAATGCGGTTATTGATCCAAGAATTTTGTTGGGATTTGATGAAGCAAGCATACCTATCGACATGGAAAGGATAAATGGCCATCACTGTGAAATTAGAATATTGATAATCGATATAGATTTACAACTATTTTTGGTTTTATTTCTGGGCGGAGGTTTCAGGGCAAAGTTAACTACTTTGAAAATATTGTTTCTCTTTGTGGTAATTTGGTATTTATATGCAATATAGTATTTTCCAA
>REGL01000280.1:103341-125097 GCA_004194395.1 Aurelia aurita complex sp. Pacific
AAATATTTGCCATTGGTCAGCATACTACTAGAATTATTACGGATTCGTAGTCATCGTTTGATAGACTGAATTCAATTCAATCAAAGAGTTTCTTAAGATGTTGCTGTTGTTGTTGTTGTTGCTGTTGTGATAAATGGGACTATGTCGTGAATCTAGCATACTACGCTTCTCCGCGAGGTTTCTTTATTCTTCGTTCTGCAGTTCCGTGGTCCGTGAGTCTGTGGTCCGTAATTTTGATGAGGGAATATATGCATTCTGAAGTTGTCCCAAAACTCATGATAATGCCCCAAATATAGTTGTCTATTTTATTCATTTTACAAGATCAACTTGGTCCTAAAGCTTGTAGTGCGGTTTGGTTTCTTTACTTTGCTCTCAATTCTTTTAGTAAACGCAACGTTGAATTTATCATAGTACACGTTTCGTTTCAAATATTTGCAACTTGTGACCAGAAATTGAAAACTTTCTTAATTTCGAATTGACCTCTGATGCTGCTGTAGTTCCTGACACCGGTTTCTTTTTAAAAAATAATTCTTTCAGCAATAAGCATCCCTTTGCCTTGTAATTAAAATCTCGTCCACCTTGGCAGAGCAAGGTCAGCGGTTTCACATTCTACGATAGTCTATTTCTCAGTTCCCTGTGGCTGTAGGCCTAATCCATAATGGCAGACAGCGAAGTAAACAAGAAAAATGGCGTGAGCAAGAAGGTTAACATCTGGGAACAGAAGGTCGAAGACCATCGACAGAAACAACTGATAAACCCGTTTTCAGAATGGGACGGAGCATCACATCGCACTAAATTGGCTATAGATGATGACAATTATGGAAAACCAGTCGAAGGAAGTCGAACTGAGTGGCGAGGCCAACAAGCAAATCAACTTGTAGGCTCGGAGATTATCACATTATTGAAGACAATAAAGCTCCAAGGAGCCATTGATCGCGAAAAGGGATTGTATAGCATGAGCTTTGGAAGCCTTTTTGAGTTGTACACAAGAATTTCAAATAAAGTGGTTGGCATATTACTTAGAGCGAGGAAATATGGACTTGTCGACTTTGAAGGTGAAATGCTTTTTCAACGACAGCACGATAATGTTGTTATTTGGTTAACAGAAGCTGGAAATGACTTGACTTTAGATAGAAAATTCACTGATAATTTGTGAAAGGATTCATTACCTCTTTTCAAGATTGACTGCTTATGATACACTGCACTCGTTACATTTTTAAGGCCTAGTGTACAGGATAGGTGCATTCTTTGTCAGTCAACCAAAGATCTGAAATCCTGCCCCAGTTCATTTAACAAAAGTTGTGATGATAATATATTTTGGCTCTGCGAAATGTGTTTGATCTGCAGCGTTTTTCTTAACAGGCCAAGTTACTTATAGCTGAAGTATTACACGAGCGTACGACAAAATAAAATCTTGGGCGCCGTCCGAAAACGAATCAATCATTTACGAACATTTTGAAATACATCATGGTAGTTCTAAGAACTAAATCAATCACATTGTTGTTTTGCTCTGTTAATGTAAAGAAGCAATTAGCCCGTGAGTTACACTATTTACGATGTGTTTTATTGAAAAACCATCTGCCCTGCATTTTACTTTTGTTGTTGTATCAAAGGTCAATTTTTCTAGCAATGATAAAAACTTGTGCAAAATGATACGAAATACTTTGAAATGATAGCAAGAAACCAAGAATTTGAGTCATAGGTTTTAGAGGATATCACAAGTCCTGCCCAGAATTCTTAATCTTACGATTTTACATTGTCTTAAGACTCGTACATAATGATAAAATTAATTTCTAGCACGATCAACCATGGTCAAGACTTCGAAGGGATTAAGCAGGAAGACAAGGCAAGAAATATGCAACCTCGTAAGATGCTTCGAATCCAGGTAGCTAATGAGACCTCAGAACTTCACCGATTGGAAGCGGTTGATAGGATAAACCAATATTCCTAAATCTGATTTGTTCTTTTATGCAGCACCTCGAAAATCAAATTCATGATAAATTGAATTTTTGAAGTTTGGCAATTTTTCAAACGCCGCTAAATCACTTTTGGACACCCAGTAGCAAATGCCTCTAAAATGTTTCCCCTCTGTAACTCACGCTTGTTTACCTCGGATTACTTGTTTTTCTTAGCGTATAAATTTCCCTTGTACAGTTTTTTCTTATTAGCTGAAGATAAACCAAGCTTGTTTCGAAACGTTTCAACCTGAACTCGATTCCCAGCAGTCATCAATCCCTTTAGTTCTCTTTTGATTTTGCTCTCATCAGGCTTCGGGTCCCCTTTTCGCGTAGGAAATGTAACTCACTCTTGTTTACCTCGGATTACTTGTTTCCTCTCTGGTACTTATTTTGAAAAAGGACGCTACTCATCACTGTGATCTATTGGGCCTTTTTTATCTAATATTGTCAAAATATAAAGTTCCGAATTCCAGCCAGATATTTGGCTAGGGTTAATGCGTTGCAAACAGTTTCAAAATCAGTCAATAGAAAGCGGAGATATTGATTTTTTAAAGTTGGGCCTGAATCATGACGTTGTTTACATGACCTGTAGATGCATGGTAGTGTTTTGATGGCGGCTTACAACTCCTCGTTTCTAGGCTCAGACTTCACCAATCTTTTTCATTTTAGTCTTATGCTGATTCTCTAAATGCGTGCTTCAAGGCAATGTTGAGCATGTTTGAATATTTTGCCTTTTTGTGATCGTTTTTAGACAATTGAAGAATGGTACTTTTCTAAAACATTTCTGTCTTCAAAAAGCAATTGCAAAACTCAAATCTAAAGCATCTAAAGACAAAAAATATGTGTTTCGCTATACTCTTCAAAACCATTTCAAAAATTAAAAACACCTTTGTTGCAAGTTTCTACCAAAGGGCTGGTGCCAATTTGTGCCCAGAAAATTGTCAGGGCAATTTTGATTTCACAACTTTTGTACATGAATTTTACATTTTTGCAAATTTTTGTGTGAAAAATTACATAAAGTAAGACGGAAAGCTTCCCCTTTTTGAAAAACGATGCAAGGTCGAATTCTTTTGCATTTAAGCCTGCTAAAGCAGCAAGTTAAATTGTTTTAGGGCCAAAATCCTATATGTTGCCATTTGTCCCTTAAAGAATTTACAACTTATAAATTTCAATAGAATTTTACAAATAATACCTTGAAAAATGTCTCAAATGTTCATTATCACATTGTTTTAACATGTAAGTGAGGTCCAGTCACCTTGAGTCCTTTCCTTGGAGGTCTGTTAAAATTTAGTTGCTAAAGCATCTAAAAATTTTAGAAATCAAAATCGAAACTTTTGAAATAAAATTAGTCATACAAAATTTTTGGGTAGGAGTTGGCACGAGCCCTTTGGTAAAAAACTTGCAACAAAGGTGCTTCTGCTTTTGAAATTGCTTTGAAGAGTATAGCGAAACACATATTTTTTGTCTCCAGCTCTGAATTTCATAATTGATTTTTGAAGACAGAAATTTTTCAGAAAAGTACCATTGATCAGTTGTCTGAAAACGGTCACAAAAAGGAAAAAAATTCAGACATGTTTAACATTGCCTTGAAGCACGCATTTAGAGAATCAGAATAAGACTAAGATGAAAAAGATCAGTGAAGTCTGAGCCTGGAAACAAGGAATGGTAAACTGTGATCAAAACAGTGCCATACCTCTACAGGTCATGTAAACAAAGGTCTGATTTAGGCCCAACATTAAAATCAACATGTCTGCTTTCTGTTGACCAATTTTAAAAATGTTCCAACACATTAACCCCTAGGTTATGCCCCATGACGCCAGCCCAAAATCTAGCTGGTATTCGAAACTATATTTCTGGAAATATTAGAAAAAGGGCCTAATAGATCACAGTGCCCCATTTCGCGTAGGAAATGTAACTCACGCTTTTTTACCTTGGATTACTTGTTTCCCCTCTGGTATTTATTTTGAAAAAGGACGCTACGCATGTTCGATCGACATTTTCTTGTGCATCTTCAAGGCTCTCTCAATCGTCTGCGTCTATTGCAATCAGAGTCATAAGACAGAGAACAAATTTTGATCACTTCTCCAAAGCAGCACATGACACATTGAGCACCCGGGGATGTGCCTGCCAATAGGGCCCCATTTTCGGTTGAAAATTCCAGGACAGGATTATACCTTTTGTGTATTTATTCCAACACAGGTATGTTCATTAAAGCTTTTTTCCAAGGACAGGTCAGATTTGACATGCAAAATTTAGGTAACTTACAAAAGACACTTGTATTATCCAGGACAGGTACTATGTTTTCAAACATTTATTCCAGGACAGGGTCATAAAATTTTCTTTTGGCAGGCACATCCCCGTTGTTCTTCTCCAAGGTAGACCCCCCAGGTGTTTAAACGAGAAGATCTCTTGTGATTCATCGCGAAATTTATATCCATAGACAAAGATTTCGTTTTGGACTAAGTGCACCAGATCTCTTGCGGTGAATCGTCCTCGTTCCTCAGTCTTTGGCATTGGAATCGCATGGATATGAATTCTGAACGATGCGTTTAGGGAAGGCGTTAGATAACACAATACTTTCTAAAATTTGATTAGCTCATCGTCACAGTCGCACATAGAGAGATTTTCAAGATTAGTTTCAAATCAAATTTTGGTGAATTTCAAAGAACAACCTTTATCGAAAAAGTTATATCAACTTCAGTATAAGTTCATGGTAGCAGTTCTTTATTTTTCAGTAAACAATACTTTCTCTTCATTGTTCTTTGTGATTTGTATCAAATTAAACTTCTTTAACCATCTTCTTTCTTCTTTTCTTCCCAATGCAAGTTCTCAATGATATTTTCTTCTCCATGGGCAAGAAGTGAGTGAGTTCTTCCTCTTTTCATTAATACATATGCTGACTCCAGTCAGGAAAACTTTGCAAGAAGAAGGCTCGTTTCGGCAATTCTGCAAAAATTTGTCTCGATGTTCCTCCCGATAAACAATAGGCATAACGTTGAAGAGCCATTGTCACTCAGGGGGGCATACTGCAATTTCGGACTTTCTGAAAATCAAAGTTGTCCCAAGCAGGCAATGTAAATCCACGCTACAGTAGTTAAACGGATAGAAAAATTTGATTTTATGCGCATACTAACCGGTTTTGTGTTCTCAGGAAAATATAAAGCCCGAGGTCTTCAGAAGACCGAACTTGCGAGGTCTGTGCAATAAGACCGAGGGCTTTATATTTTCCTGTACAACTACAAAACCGGTTAGTACGAGTTTTATTACCTGATAGCTTCTAATTTGCACTTATATCATTCAGTCAAGCGCATTTTGCTACTGTTATGTCGCTGTTTACTGTAAATCTCACAGGCCTAAATCAGTTGCTGTGGCGACAAACACGCGTCCTTGTATCGTATTATACAAGGCTACGGGAAACTGCAGGAAATGTGCGATTAACCAATGGGATTGGCGGGATTCTTGTATTGCCTCGTTTTTGAAACATCAGTTTTTGAAACATTTGAAACACGCATATGCTTGCAACTGTCCAGTATTACAGCAGACAAATGCACAACTGTCTAGTTTTACAATGCGCAGATGTTGCTTCCGCAACTTGCAAGCTTATATCACCTTCAAAATATTCATTTCCCTTTTAACCCGGTTCTTAGAAACTGACTTTTAACCAATTCTAGGAATTCTGCATGTGAACGATTTTTCTCAACAATTAAAAGTTACCACTTCATTCTTCGCAAGCACCAGATGATTCCTCGCTGTCTGTGTGTGGGTTTTCTTCTGGAAATCTTTCTCTGAAAGGCACTAAAAGAGGGGAAAGAGTGCAAAGGTTACTTTTCCATTGATAACGACTGAGGGACCGGCCACAATTTCTTCCAGGGGGGGTTGGGGGGCTATGGAAGAAATCTGGCAGGGGCACAAAATTGTTTACCTACTCAAAGAGAAGGGGGACGCAAAGAAAAGCAAATTTTACGGAGGGGGTATGAATAATTTGTGGTAAATCCTGTTGATTACTAAAAGTTTTTTGCTCATCTCACTTGAAATGGGGTTTGCCCTCAATTTTTATTAACAGCTATGATGATGTAAACCATTTAAACATAGGTTTTACATTTTTCAATTTTTATCAATTCAAATAAGCCACCAGTGCCTCATCACGCACAAAAGATCAGGGCCTTCTGACGTCACATTCAACGCGAAATAGGCTGCTCTATTGTTTCCTTGCCTCTGAATCGTAGCTGGCCTCTTTATTGGGTACTTATGAAAAATGGCAACTAATGGCTACGATATCTGGCCTCAACGATCAAATTATTTAAGCATAGCTAATAGAAACGGACTGGTTGTGAATCGCGGCAAACTTCAATCACAGCCCAATTGTTTTCTAGAATCATGTTGAAACAGACTCAAAAAGAAATTGCCCTCAACCAGTAATTCAAAACAAACAAAACCGCACAAAAGTTTCTCTGAAACCCAGGTAGCTAGCGCGCTCGTTGTGCATTCCAAAAATTGTTTTTAAGAGCAAACATGAGCATACATCGAAAGAAGGAGGATACACCTACACATCTGCCTCGGGCATTTGATTTGTTTGGTTCAAAAGCCGATTGGGAGGCGATTCAATTTTCTTATTTTCTGGATGTAATTAAAATACCTACTGCTCAGCTTCTCAACCAAAGAAATAAAATGCCCGAGGTAGATGTGTAGATATATCCTTCTGCTTTCGATATATGCTCATGTTTGCTCTAAAAACAATTTCTGGGATGCACACCGAGCGAGCTAGCTACCTGGGTTTCAGAGAAACTTTTGCGGCTTTGCTTGCTTTGAATTACTGGTTGAGAGAATTTTCTTTGTCTGCGATGGCTAATCGCTTTGAATTGCGGTGCCAATCGAAAGCAACTCATGCTATTGTCTGACAAAATCTGTCCTTGCTGGATTTGTCCTTTAAAAACGCCAGGTACTTCAATGCAGATTTTACTGTAAAGTACAAACGAGCTTATGAAACGATAAACGATATAAAACGATAAATGAGTTTATCAACGTTAAACATACCTGTTCCCTTTGCAGGCAATTCAAACCTAACCCATTTATATTTGTCAAGTTGTTTTACATCAGCAAAACTTTGTATCAGATATTGTACAGTAGGATGTGAATAGCCAAAGAATTCAGGTCCAGAACCAGTATTTGTANGACAAAATCTGTCCTTGCTGGATTTGTTCTTTAAAAGCGCCAGGTACTTCAATGCAGAGTTTACTGTAAAGTACAAACGAGCTTATGAAACGATAAACGATATAAAACGATAAATGAGTTTATCAACGTTAAACATACCTGTTCCCTTTGCAGGCAATTCAAACCTAACCCATTTATATTTGTCAAGTTGTTTTACATCAGCAAAACTTTGTATCAGATATTGTACAGTAGGATGTGAATAGCCAAAGAATTCAGGTCCAGAACCAGTATTTGTAGTTTCTTTGCCACGAGCCTTGTTTAACCTTCTTAGTACGGCACAGTGGCACGCCGTTGCTGTCGAAGCGGTTATGGGTTGGTCTTTGCAATCTTCTGGAATTATTTCGAACTAGAATTGAAAAATGTTAAATCTTTTGAAACAAAACTCCAGGATAGCATAGGTTCCAAATCTTTAAAAAGGCTGGTGTAAAATTCAATGACCTATTTCTTTGAACTGAATGAATTCAAAGAAACCTTAGCTATTTCTCTATAATTTTACCATTGGACTTTTTTCGGAAATCTTCAATATTTTAAGAATGTTTAACAATGTTTTTCTTCTTTTTCAAGAATTCAAGAACAATTTTCAAAAAAGCTTAAAACCATCGTAGTTTCTAAACTGTTAGACGCAACATGAAAAATTTCGAAGAAAACCATACTTTATGGATGCCTACAATATGGTATCAAGCAAACGTCTGTCACTTTTCTGGTTTATGATTTAGAAATTTGATGACGTCACATCCTCAAATTAGTTGAAATGTAATATACGCTGTAATTTTTGAAAAATATTCAAAACTTCTGAAAAACCCAAAGGTAGAATAATAGATAAGTATCTAAAGTTTCTTTCAAGCCATTCAATCAGAAGAAATAGGTCATAGAATTTTACACCCACCTTTTTACGTCGAGTTTAAGATTTGGAACCTATGCTCTCCAGGATTGATATAATGATGATAAAATAAGGGATTATACTGTTATTTTTGAATGGTTTGTCGTCCTTTTTTCCACCATTTTACATCTTTTCTCTGCGAAATTTTATGTTCAAATAAGCGACCAGAGCACAGTGACGTCATCAACCGCAAAGGAGCTGTGCATTTTACGTCACGTTCAACGCAAACGAGGCTGCTCTATTGCTTCCTTGCCCCTGAATCGTGGCTAGCCTCTTAAAAAATGGCGAATGATGGCGATGATATTTGGCGTAAATTATCAGAATGTTTAGCGAATTTAAAGTTGAAACGAATGCTAAAATGTGGTAAAAAGCTGGCAGTTAGCGGCAGCAGTTGGTAAGTTTGCTTTCTAGCAAACCCCGGATTTGTCCTTTAACGTATGCGCAAAGAAGCATAGGTTACAAATCTTTAAAAAGGCTGGTGTAAAATTCTATGACCCATTTTTTTAATTGAACGGCGTGAAAAACTTTATCTACTTTGCTATTCTACCGTTAGATTTGTCAGAAATCTTAAATATTTTCAGAATTGCATTGTTTTTCTTTTCTTTAGAATTCAAGAAAGATCTTGAAACAAGTTAAAACCATCGCAATTTCTGAACTTTGGAGGATATATACCGGGTGTCTCAGAAAAAAGTACCCCCTTTTGACTGGAAATAGGAACAAAACGATAAGATATCATTACTCTCCGAGTTCACAGCTAAATTTATCAATCTTTAACTTAGATGCACATACCTTGCATTTGAAAATCGTACACCAAACACCGGAAATACAAGTTTGCAAAGTCGAAATTTACAGTGCATCCAAAACAGAGGTTTTGAAAAAGGACCCAGCCATGATTTCGATTTGTGTCATGTATTTTCCAATGCATCTGTAAATTTCAATTTTCAGTTTTTTGCTTTTGAAAAGAATAAAAGACGCACGGGCATGACCCTGATAAAGCAAATATAATAAAAATGTGGTAAAAATGATAAAGTCGCGTCACATCGCCAAAATAAGCGTGCATGTGCTCCTTTTCTTTGTCTTTGATACAAAACACTTGGGAAGGACCGATTCCGCAAAAGAAAGGTCATTTCAAGAACAATTGAAGCAACTCAAGATACAATTCTTTTCAAAAGTAAAAACTAAAGTTCAAAGTTGAAACTTATTTTGCAAAATATCTATGTGATGTCAAATCATGGCTAGGCCATTTCTCAAAACCTCTGGTTTCAGGTGCACTCCAAAGTTTTACTTTGTAAACTCATATCTAAAGTGCTTGGTGGACGATTTTAAAATGCAAGATATGCACATTTAAGTTAAAGATCAATAAAATGTAGCTATGAACTAAAAAATCCTGAAATTTTATCGTTTTGTTTGCTTGTTCGGTTAAAGGGGGTTACTTTATTTGAGACACCCGGTAGAATCATTTTTAAGCAAACCATTGTTTTGAAAATCAACAATATGGTATCACGCACAAGTCTTTCACTCTTCTGGTTTACGATTTAGAAATTTGATGACATCACATTCTAAAAATGAGTTGAAATATAAAATATGCTGAAATTATGTAGAATCATGGCAAAGTAACTAAAATTTCTCTCGAGCCATTCCATTCAAAGAAATAGGTCACAGAATTTTACATCGACCTTTTTAAACATTTTGAAACCTATGCTGCACAAAAAGCCATTATTTTGGGACTGCAAAATTTCTGAACATATCAACCGTGTAAGAATTATGCCACCACCTTTGTTTACTTTTTGAAAAGCTCTATTCCTCTCAGAAAATGATGTCATTCATTTTTGTAAAGGGACCATCAATGAGGAAAAATTTTTCCTTGATACTTGCATAATTCTTTCATGCTTTCGTGAACAAGTGTTTTCAAAAACAGTTTGCATCACCATGAAAAAAAGTTTCGTGAATTTTGAAAAGAAAGTGTAAAACGTTTCCTTTCATCAAAAAAGAATACAACAATTTCAAAATGACACGTTATTTGCTTCAAATAAAACAACACACAAAATGTGGAATTTCAAAACGCTAGCTTCATACATCCCGTTTTGGAAAACGTTAAATCAAATGAGAAGGAAGGCGTTCAAAATAGCATAAATTTCTTTAGGACGAATTGAGAAGTTTGTCAAAGAAATATTTGTTTAGCCAATGGATTTTAACGAAGGTCAGAAATTTCTCTGCCATGTGACAAAAAATTTAACATACAGTGGGCAAATTTGAATGCATGAAAATTTGGCAAAAAAATTCAGTTCTGCTGTTTCTAGAGGGGCAAGTCTCACTGAATTCTGATGACATGAACAACGCATAAAAGTAAAAATTCACCCACGAAAGTTTGTTAGAAAATATTCAAGTTGTGCTTATAATAATTATAGCCCAAACTCACCACAGGTTCTGAGCCGCCATCAAGAATTTTACAAGTATAAACAACTCTATTTTCAGGTGTGATCATACTCGGATACAACCTTGAGCTGCAGTAACCAACTGGCCAAATATATCGCTCTGAATGGAAGCCAGGACGATCGTAAACAATCTGTAAATAAACACGACAAAATATGGCAAAAATATGAATTAATTCAACAGGTTAAATAATGTAACGCCAAGCCTGGAAATATTTTAACCGTCATCCAAATTTGTGTACCCGAACATCTGGAGAGTAGATTTCCTCAAAAAAAGGCGGGAAAATTCAAGCAATTTATTATCTTGGTTGCGTTTTACAAAGGAGGTAAAATTTAGAAAATCTGAACGGGTTTCTTTTGTCCTCTTCGCCGTCTGATTGGTCCATGAAAATGAGGCTTTGCAGGTTTCGGCCATGGGCCACGAGCCATTTGGCCATGGACGACATTTGACTTCTATGCTCTATACACATATTCTTCTAGGCTACCATTAGAAGTAAACACAAAAGTGGGGCGGGGGGGGGGGAATTTATGGATTATTCATAAAATCTCCCACGCTCGTACCCATTTCCTTTGAGATAACACATACACAAAATTCTGTTCAACATACTCTAGAAGCTGTAGCAAGATGGAAGAACAGACCTACCGGGTGTCCCAAACTGATGTATTATTGTTTGATTGTTTACATGTCCATAACCAATTAACCGATTTTCAAAACTTTGTTTCATTTGATTGCCTAAAGACTAACTTGTATCTTAAGATGTTGGTTGCGGTTTTACCAAGCCGTTTTCATGTCGAAAAGAATATCGATAAACCTGCTCAAATTGAAGCCTTAGGTGGCCTGAGAAAGAAACGGCCAATTTTTCCAGTCAACATTTTAGATGTAATACAAAAGGCTGAACTCGTATTCGCATTGTCAGAGCTCAGTATTAACTGAATTCGTATTCTCTGAACGACATATATTCTCTGAGTGACATATAAGTTCAGTCTTTTGCATCACATAAAAAAAAAAAAAAAAAAAAAAAAAAAAGAAGGCCGTCTCTTTTTCATGCCATCTAAGGCTTGAATTTGAGCAGGTTTATCCATCTGCTTTTCGACTTGCAGAAATCGGCCTAAGCCATAACTAACAACCTCCAATACAATTTAGCCCCATGGTATCGTACCTGTAGTGTCGTATAGTAATTAGAATTAGGTATAGTAGAATGTAAAGTATCTTGTAAAATTTAATATTTGAATATATAAAAAAAAAAACAATTTAGCCTTTCGGCAATTGGAAAAAATAAAATATTTGAAAATCGGTTCATTGATTATGGACATATATGCAATCAAACGATAATACATCATTTTGGGACACCCGGTATTTCTTGAAGTTTACTAACCAAATAAACTTACCTCTCCTATATCGTGAACCGTCAACCCACCAAGCACAAGTGGAAATACTGGCAGTCCTGTTTAATAAAAAACAATTATGTCATTTTAATAAGAGAAAGAGAAAGAGATCAAAATATGTTATGATCAACGTGAAGATCAAATATTGGCCTACTTTATTAGTTTTTGTCCGTTATGGCTTAATGCCCAAAAATCAACAATCTTCGCAACATACCTCCAGTCCTTTGTTGACTAAAGCATGCTTAGCATCAGTTAAATGTTGAAAGTACCATGTTTGTGCTTCTTTTGTGTTCACCTGCTCTCATAATATCGAAACTGTCAAGTCAGGCCTAAGGAGAGATGGCGGGTCGCTGGATCACTTGCAGTGTGACTTGACAGTTTTAATAATACGAGAGCAGATGAACACAGAAGAAGAACAAACACGGTGCTTTAAACATTTAATTGATGCTAAGCATTTAATAAAGTTTTTATATTCAACGATTTTGCAGTTTTGAAGTAAAGTACCGTTTTTTAAACTATTATATAAGAATCCTAAGAAATTTCAGCCTCTTGTGGGTTCTCCTTTAAAATGTTCTAATCATGGAATTTTAGCCACAAGGTTCTAATTAAAATTAGGTTCTTTTGTGTGGGTTCCTACTGCCTACTGTAAACATAAATGTGAAAAACTCACTTAATCACTAATGAAGCGATACAGTAACATAACAATCCGCCACTAGAAAGTGAAATTTTAGACTCGCCTCAAGGGGGGCGGGGGTTGATTATCAAATAGTTCTACCGAATTTTGGTCAAAAATGCGAAAAACGCGAAGTTTCTTCCCACAAAAGTACCTGATTTTGAAGCATACTTCGAAACCATAAAAGTTGCCTTTAAAAGTATAAAGCTCCTCTGCTTCGCAGCATAGCAATAAATTTCAACACAAACACAGGCTGTGATTTGAAGATTTTTATTTAAAGAAGATTTCATATCTAAAAAGATCAAATGTGCTTACCATCATCGCTGACTGGTATTGATTGGACCTTTCTTTTCATTGCAGTGCCAGGTTTCTTCCGTTTTGGTTTCTCTAGCGGATCAGCTAAAAAAAAGTCATCATTTCATACTTGGCATAGCATGAATGAACATCACCTAGACTTATTACTTTGAGTCCAAGAAGCACTTAGCTTACAAAGTTATACCAGATGTGCCAAAAATCTATCCACCTTTGACAGGCCATGATAAATCGTAAGCTGGACCGACTATGACGACTGATGATTTAATTTTGAGTCAAAATCCCTAATAATACTTAGCGATTTTATTTTTCGGTGACCTGCATCTTGAGCTATCAGCGATTTCTCACAAATCATTGGTCTGGGAACAGCCTAAATCGATCAAAAACCATCGATCAAATTTCGTAAATATTTAATTTTTTTTTTTTTTATATAATCTCATAAAAATACAACAACTACAAAAGATTACAAAAACGATGCCACAAGGAGAATGGAAATACATATCAACCCTGTGGACATTTAACATATAGTTATAAATCTAAACATTAAAGAAGAAAATTAACTAATACAAACATTTACAAAGGGAGGATGTGTCCATGTATTGGGGGTTTGCAGCAGACATCAAAAGCGCTTTGTTGCGTGAACGAATTTTAGAGTAGCCTCGATTATTCTTTTATTAACGTCAGGTTGTAACCTTTCATTGCCATACAGAATGAGTTCAACTAATAATTCATTTGAGAGGTTAGAAAATCCACTAGGAGGCAATATTGCATTGAGACCATTGAGAAGCTCGCGTCTAGGTTCTTCATAAGATTGGCAAAGCAGCAGGTAATGTTCCGTGTCCTCAACACCATCATTTGCAGGACACATCGGGTCTATTGTATCTCTAAAATTGTGCCTAAATTTGTGAGAACTTAATTTGCTGAGGCCGACTCTTAACTGTGTAAGAATAGCTAAACCTTTCGGGTCATGAATCCCATATACTGGTTTCGAAGGGGGCCGAATTAGAGCTAATACTTTTGATTTAAAAACACTTAGCGAGGATGCCTGTCTAATTTCAGGATGGAGCTTGTCCCATTCGTTCAAACAATTTGGGTAAAAACTGTTTTTAAATCTCTCTGTCCTTGCCTTTATTTGCCCAATGACATGATGCTCACGAAGAGAGTACATAGGCTGTTCAAGTTGTGGTATGGGATGCCTTGTATACTCTGGCGTAACGTTATTTACAATCTTGTAAAACATAACAAGGCGTCTGCTCCAGCGTCGCAGGTTCAAAGATTCCCATCCGAGCTCATTGTACAGTTTCTCACGGGATGTCCCTTTCCAAGCACCAGTTACTGCCAACGCAGCAGAGTACTGAACCGATTCTAGCTTCTCCATTTGGGTATTCAAGATAGTATCATGACTGAATTCACAGATTTTTGCTGGGGTATGGTAGATAACATCACCATAATCTAAATGCGGTCTAACATAGAGTTTGTACAGCTCATTTAATGTGTGACGTGGCAAGTACTTTGAGAGGTATTTGATCATACCTATTCCCTGTCTAGATTTAGTAAGAGCTGTTTGTATATGGCTAGCAAATGACAACTTCGAATCTAATATAACACCGAGGTGCTTGTGCTCATCAACTCTCACCACTGGGTTACCTCCAAAAAGAATATCAGGATGATCTGTTTTGACTCTTTTCGTAGAAAACGTCACTTCCACAGCCTGTTTATTTGGATCAGGATTGAATGACATTCTCCATTTAGACGCCCAAGCTTTTATGATATCTAGGTCATGATTCATGTCGGAAGCAGTAGCGTTTGAATTATGTGCAATAGTGAAAAGGGACGTATCATCAGCAAAGAGTTTAGCATTGCATCTAAGGTCCTCGGTCAGGTCGTTAATATACACAAGAAAGAACAAAGGACCAAGGATTGAACCCTGGGGAACGCCAGCTGTAACTGAACCCCAATTTGACGTTTTACCATTCAGAACCGTACGTTGTTTTCTGTTTGCAAGGAAGCTTCGAATGATTAGAAGTAGATCATCGCGAATACCACAACACTGCAGCTTATAGATAAGACCATCATGCCACACTCTGTCAAATGCTTTAGATATATCAAGAAAAACTGATCGAACATCTAGAGTGGGATTACAGTCAAAAGCAGTGAATATCGTGTGGACAATTGACAATAGCTGGTTTATTGTAGAGTCGCCGGGACGGAAGCGAATATTTAATTGAATGGACAACAAGAAAACAACCAATTTTTACCAACGCAAGGAAGGTATTGAAATCATAAACAGTTTAGGTTTTTGATTTGATAAAAGTATTACTGTAAGATTTGAGCAGGCGAGGCCCTCGTGCAGCTGATCGTAATTCGTCCACTTCTTCATTCACACGTTGTTTCCAACAGTTTTCCTGTTGTCTTGTCTGGCTCAGTCTTTGGAAAATTTGATCGATGTTTTCGATCGGTTTAGGCCGATTCCACATCAAGCATTTTAAAGGGATCGCTTATAGCCCGGAAAGTTGGCAGACGGTAAATCGAAAAAAAATTGCCGAGTATAATTTGGGTCCTTGGCTAGAGACTAAATGACAGATCTTCAAAATCGCCCTAGCGTTAGCGTACGATTTATTGAGGCCTGTCAAATGCGGATAGTATTTGGTGTACCCGATAGTCTCCAAAATTATTTTATGTATAAAGATCTAAGATACTGTAAACAAAGAGCTTTTTTGTTATGTCTAAACATTTACAGTAAAAGGTCTATTTAGCCCCCCTCTACCAAATCAAGTCACCTCTGTAATAAGCCCCTCCCTTCCAAGCCAAAATCTTAGATAAGGCTCTGAAAAGCCCCTACGTTATATCAAATACCAGAGGCTGACATAGTTTCCATTTATTTAGCCAAACAAGCTTGCATTTTGATTCATATACGGTTTGGGATAAAAACAGTGTCGAAACTATTTATTTGAAGAGTAAAATTGTACTGGGTGCATCAAAATAAACTCACTAAGTCCCTAAGTCCTTCTTGTCCCTTTTAGAGTGCTTTACGCCTGTTTTGCAGTTGATGTCAAGCGTCACTGCTGATCTTCAATATCCAAACCCTAACTAGCACTGGCTCAGTGTTTTGGCCGGTGGTTCACTGGACGAGGGAGCAATGACAGCTGTTGTTGTCGTTGGTATCTCTCGGTTGGGGTCCCTGTTTCCCAACATTCTCGGATTCGTAGCTCGACATCTACTGCAAAACAAGTTTCTTTATTTAGTCATCGGTAAATTGGTTTGTATGTAGCTTTTTGTAACCGTATCTTTAATTTTAGGTTAGTTTTATGTCTTCTATGGCATGGCCCCGGCGTAGTCATGATATTTTGCTCCTAGGGGTATCGTCTTTGTAGTGTGGTAAAGTGTTATGTAAGTAGTGTCGTAGGTATTTCGTCTTTGTAAAAATTTTTAGATTGAGTATATATAAAAAAAAAAACTATGCACGTTTGACAAGCCACAATAAATCGTACACTGGACCGATTTTGAAGATTCATGACTTAGTCTTTAACAAAAAGCCTGAATTAGATTCTAGGATATTTTGCAAGTTTTTATTTTTAGCTTTTAGAGTTAGAAGCGAGTGTCTTAAAATTTTCGTTCTCGAAAACACTGAAAACGATCAAAAAACGTCGCTCAAGTTTTCTAAAGACTCGACATGAATGGACAAAGAGAAAACGTTTTCGGGATGATTTAGGTATTTAGAAAATGATCGTGTAAACTTCTGCACGAGCTTTAGTTCAACAATTTTGGCCGATTTCAGTAATAGTTGCAGTAAAGTGCCGCCCCAATCCGTCACAAAATCAAAATTCAACAAGACTCCATGCTTGCTGGCCTCATGACGCTTCCCTGTTTGTCTTTTTAACCCCCTTGACACAGGAACGCAACCTGCACCAAAGCATAAATTCAATGAACTTACAAGGGGAAAGACATTTCTTTATATCATTGAAAATAATGATAAATTTTTCCAACATAGGACCAACTCTCGTACAGCAGTTTGTAATTAATCGATTTCTAAATCCCAAATCACCACGAAAAAGTTTTCTCTTTGTCCATTCATTTTGAGTCTTTAGAAAACTTGATCGACGTTTTTTGATCATTTTCAGAGTTTTCGAGAACGAAAATCTTAAGAAACTCGCTTCTAGCTCTAAAAACTGAAAATAAAAAATTTGTAAAACATCCTAGAATCAAATTCAGGCTTTTTGCTAAAGATTATGTCATGAATCTTGAACATCGGTACAATGTACGATTTATTGTGGCCTGCCAAACGTGCATAGTTTATTTTGGCGCACCCGGTATGTTGATTCCGCAAATAGTATGGGGTAAAAGAACAGAAAGCTATCATATATATTCTTGTCCGTTGATTTCGTTAGCAAGTCCCTTTCTCTAATTAGCCACCTGTCTTTTAAGCCCCCTGTGGAGTCTCTGAAAATAAACAAGGTTTTACGGTAAAAATGATAAAATATCTCTTAGCCCACTCACCTGGCCTTGATTTGAAATCTTTCTTCTTCTTACTTGAATTACTCTTGCTCAGTTTCTTCTTTTTCGTCGGTGGCAGAGCGACAGGGCCAAGGACAGTTGGAAGGAGATTGCCAGTGAATCTTGATGCTAATGATTTCAACGCAGCTGTACTCTGAAGGGCCTGGGACTCAGTCATCGGTAGATATTGAAACAATCTATTTAGAAGATTCCTGGAAAAGTAACAGTGAATTGAGTGTTACGCATACACAAAAAGCAAATTTTGTAGAAGAAAATAGTTACGACATAGCTTTTTGGGATGAAAAAATTTGAAATGTTTTTCTGGTGATATATGGATCAGTTCTATCAAAATTGTGATATTTTGTAAACATATTAATTGTGAAAAACGTTGTTTCAAAGTGCATAATTAGTTCTATTTTGAACATGATTGAAGGAAACAACAGTACTTCCGTCACTTAGTTAGACAAGGAGACCTTCAAAGCATATTTGATGAAGCAAAGACGAGGACGGCCTAAAACATCTTGGACAGATAACATCAGGAATTGGAATGGTGTAAGCTATGGTGAGGCCGTAGTGATGGCTTACGACAAAGAAAGATGGAGAATCAATTCATATCATCCAACCTTCAAGGCGAAGAAGAAAAAAGGAATTTTCTAATTTTCTTCAGAACTTCTACATTTCTCTTACTTGTAGGCTGTGTTTCAAGCGAATTTCTATGCTACATTCGGAAGCTTCCAAACAGTGCTTCCAAATCGTTTTTGGAAAGAATTTTCCTCAAGACAGCAGACAACTTTTTGGAAGGGTAGAAGCCTTCATCCACAAATTTTCCACTGATGAATCTTATCAATTTAGGTACTACAAATTTTATGATAAATAAGTTTTCAAGACAAATAAAAAATTATGAATGATAAAATGTTGTAGTGTTTCATTTGTTTGAAAGTTTACCACCAAAAAGTGTGGTTTCTAAAATTTTCAACAAACAAAAAACCAGCTTTAGAACCGTCACAAAGTAAAAAAAAACTCTTTTTACAAGCCTGAGAACCGTTCAGTCAAAGTTTCGATGTCCACATTTATTTCAAGAATATAACACGCCAACGACTAAGGAGTATTAAAAGCTACAACATTAAAGGTGACCTGAAGCGAAAATTTTTGTTAATGCAAATGGACGGCACAGTCGAATGCTGAAGAATCCTGTTTAAATTTCTTTGCTATCTCATTTCATTTTCAAGATATCCACTGATATTAAGTTGCAGCTGATGACGTCATTTTGTTTGCAAATTATGGAAATATAACTGTATCTGATCTTTGAAAGGTTACAGTTGTAAGAAATATTTCAGCTGAGCTGAATAGATGTTACATAAATTGCCTCATGAGTTAATATGATGTTTAGAAAGGCATGTTGATTGTGCAAAGTTTTTTAATTAGATTTCTCTTTGGAAACATGGCCAACCTTGTATACTTTCTTTACATTTTGCAAAAAAAATGACGTCATTAGCCAATCGTACACAATAGTGGATAATTCGAAAATGAAACAAGGTATCAAAACACTTTAAACAACATTCTTTATCATTCAACTGCGTTATTCATTTGCATCAATAAAAATTTTCGCTTCACACCACCTTTAAGTAGTAGTCTAAATGAGACCAAGAAGATGGAGCTCTTAAAAAACTGGTGTTTTTACCATTCCTTTCAAAATTTAGATGAACTGGACATACCCATTACGATAAATAGCTTTACTTTACACGTATTTTTTTCCTAAGAAACTGCCCATAAGAAACTCAACTCTCAGATCGCCAAAAAATTAAGAAACTCCAGTACTGGGAGAATATAAGTGAAGAAACTATTTCCTTTGCTAAAAAATCCTTGATATATTTCTACTTTACTTTCACTTGTTTCCTGTATCAAATTATTTGTAAGGTACTTGAGTAATGTCTAAACATTGACAAGGCTTCAAAAACCTTGTTTTGAAATGTTCACGAGGACACAAGTGGTGACCATGAAGATTGTTATGGAACCTCTAAGAAACTCGTAGCAAACTCTGAGTACTCAAAATCTGAAAATTTTAAGAAACTTTCAGTACTGGCCCAAATTCTTAGTTTCTTAAAAAATACGTGTAACCATCATGGGAGAAGTCAAGTATTAAAAGTAGCTACATTAACGAACAAGGACAGATAATGCTACTTGATTGACACGCAAATACAAAGAGATTAGCGACTGCAGACAAAGGGAATTCCATGCCCGTTCGGCAAAGTCTTACACAAAAGCAAAGCAAGCCACAAAAGTTAAGCGAGATAGCTACATGGGTTTCAGAGCANTTCCTTTCAAAATTTAGATGAACTGGACATACCCATTACGATAAATAGCTTTACTTTACACGTATTTTTTTCACAACAAACTGCCCATAAGAAACTCAACCCTCAGATCGCCAAAAAAATTAAGAAACTCCAGTACTGGGGAATATAAGTGAAGAAACTATTTACTTTGATAAAGGAAATCCTTAACCTATTTTTGATTCATTCTCACTTGTTTCCCGTATCATATCGCTCGTAAGGTACTTGAGTAATGTCTAAACATTGAAAAGGCTCAAAAAACATTGTTTTGAAATGTTCACGAAGGCACAAGTGGTGACCATGAAGATTGTTATGGAACCTCTAAGAAACTCGTAACAAACTCTGAGTACTCAAAATCTGAAAATTTTAAGAAACTTTCAGTACTGGCCCAAATTCTTAGTTTCTTATAAAAAATACGTGTAACCATCATGGGAGAAGTCAATTATTGAAAAGTGGCTACATTAACGAACAAGGACAGATAATGCTACTTGATTGACACGCAAATACAAAGAGATTAGCGACTGCAGACAAAGGGAATTCCATGCCCGTTCGGCAAAGTCATACACAAAAGCAAAGCAAGCCACAAAAGTTAAGCGAGATAGCTACATGGGTTTCAGAGCAATTTGCAGCTTGCTTTGTTTTTTCATGACTTGACCAACCGGGCCTAAAATTCCCTTTGTCTGCAATCGCTAATCGCTTTGTCTTTGGGTGTCAATCATAAAAGTAGCGGGTGGCAGATCCTATTGCAACGTTATTAGTCCTTGTTACATTAACGTCTGAAACTTTAAACTTTTGCATGCTTATACGTAGCACTGAAAACGTATCTTCTACCGGGTGCGCCAAAATAAACTATGCACGTTTGGCAGGCCACAGTAAATCGTACACTACACCGGTTTTGAAGATTTATGACTTGATTTTTAGCAGAAAGCCTGACTTAGATTCTGGGACTTTTGCAAATTTTTCCGTTTTCAGTTTTTAGAGCTAGAAGCGAGTTTCTTAAAATTTTAGTTTTCGAAAACACTGAAAACGATCAAAAAACGTTGATCAAATTTTAAAAGACTCTACATGAATGAACAAAGAAAAAATGTTTTCAGGGTGATTTGGGGGTTTAGTACGAACTCTCGTACAGCAGATTACAATTAGTCGATTTCTAAATCTCAAATCACCACGAACAAGTTCTCTCTTTGTCCATTTATGTCGATTCTTTAAGAAAACTTGATCGATGTTTTTTTGATCGTTTTCCGTGTTTTCCAAAACTAAAATTTTAAGAAACTCGCTTCTAGCTCTAAAAACTGAAAATGAAAAAAATTGCAAAAATCCCAGCATCTAATTCAGGCTTTCTGCTAAAGATTAAGTCATAAATCTTCAAAGTTGGTCCAGTGCACGATCTATTGTGGCCTGCCAAACGTAAATAGTTTATTTTGGCGCACCCGGTATTTCAAGCCTGATCTACAGCATTGGACATTAAAATAATATATTCAATCTAGTAAGCATTTTACATACTTCCTTTCTCCTTTTGCTTTGAGCAACAATTGCTCAGTATAAGCGATTTCATCTGACAGTGCAGCATTCTCCTTTCAAAGAGAAAAGAACAATATCAAATATCAGGTGTCCCAGAAAATTGTACAGATTTGGTTGGCTCCAGCGATATGAATTTAACTTTAATCAATGGCTAATCACTCTCAAAATGCTCCTCAATAGTTAACTTGAAAATAGACACAAAAGTGTACAGATTTGGTTGGCTCCAGCGATGTGAATTTAACTTTAATCAATGGCTAATCACTCTCAAAATACTCCTCAATAGTTAACTTGAAAATAGACATAAAAGTGTACAGATTTGGTTGGGTCAAGGAATGTGAATTTAGCTTCATTTATTGGCTAATTACTCTCAAGATGTTCCTCAATAGTTACCTTGAAAATAGACACAAAAGTGTACAGATTTGGTTGGGTCAAGCGATGTGAATTTAGCTTTATTCATTGGCTAATTACTCTCAAAATTTTTTTCAATAGTTACCTTGAAAATAGACGTGCAAGTGTACAGATTTGGTTGGGTCAAACGATGTGAATTTAGCTTTATTCA
>REGL01000280.1:125803-154489 GCA_004194395.1 Aurelia aurita complex sp. Pacific
ATTAAAGCTAAATTCACATCACTTGGAGCCAACCAAATCCGTATACTTTTTTCGGACACCCGGTACAATACTTCCAATGAACAATCAGTTAGAAACGCAGTTTGACGAGGATTTATTCATTTCATCGAAATTCCAGATTAATTAATTGACAGATCTAGGTGTTACAGGTGTTACGACATTCCAGGTAAAAAGGCACCAATAAATAATGGACTTAAAACATGTCAATTTTCGAATGTTTTGAAAACGTTTCGAACCAAACGTGGTGCATCTTTAGGAAACTTAAATATGAAGAAAAAAAAACTTGGTTGGACGGAGAGAGTGGAATCCATCCCAAAATGAGATACAACAAAAACCGCGACCTTTCCAGAGAGCAATCCAAATGCCTCCTTTCAATCATGGTTACAGCAAGCTGCCTTGAATATGAAAACAAAATACACTTACAAATACGCAATCCTTTACTTGTCTCCTCAGTTTCTTGTATCTGTGTCGATAGTGCTCGGAGCTCTTGATGTTTTTCTCTTTGAAAGACTCTGATTTCTGGAAAATTAAGGTAACATAGAACGTCTTAGAACATATAGCTCATCATCTAATCAACACCCCTCCTTAAATACAAACTAAGCATTTTTGTGCAAAAGCTAACGAGCCATCGTTTAGGAAAGTTGGGGACCATGACATATTTATGATAAGCATCGGTTTCCGAATGTTTATCGCTGAAGCAAACTCCACTACCATGGCATGAGAGCTTGGCATCACATAAACAAGATATATCTCAAATCCACAATTCAAAGGCACTTTAAAGTTATGTTTCAATTGTAAGTTCTCAAATTGGAGTAACAAGTGAGTTATCAAACTTCTTGAAGGGCATTTCACTCCGAAAAAAACTGGTACACCTTTCGCAAAAGTCGTTTTGTTTTCAAGAAAAATCCATAAGAAACCCGTAAAAATCCTTTTGTTCTGAAAAATCTCGTGTGCTTTTTCTAATGAGAGAAATGCCCCTCGAAAATTCTCATGGATGGCTCAATAAGTTACTCTCTACAAGCTTCATTTGCATTCTAAACTGTGTTCTCCAATGAGATTACAAGGACTTGATAAGACACGAGTCTTTATTATGATTAACAGAGCGACATTAATCATAAATAAAATTCAACAGCTAAGTTCACTGGAAGATCCTAAATCTCTCCGATACTTCGACAAAGTGAATGGAACAAATGGTTTTCAATTTCGATATCTACGCAATGAAACTTTTAGCCCGATTCGTACCTTTTTTCATACTTTTTGATCAATTGTAATTTACTTTGTAAGTTTGTAAGTTTGTAGTTAGTTCAGTTATCGTCTAGCTGTGCCATAGTCATTTTAGGAAGTAAAGGTTTGAAACTCATTCGTTTATTCATAAAAGACAATAGTTTTTAGGAGAACTCTTGTCGTTTGGATCTGCGCCTGGTGATATTGCCCATCAAAGAACTTCAAAATCATCCCTTCGACAGAAATTTGGACACGGAGCACCTTTAATTTTATCAAAATGCGTAAAAACATCTTTAAAGTGGCCGACAAAGCCTTAAATTAAGGCGAACAAAATTTCGCCGCTTTTGTCCGGCACAAAACACAGCATTTCTAACGTGTCTTTACTGTAGTGTGAACCAAGCTTAAAAATTCATATGTTAAGAAAAATTACACAGCGTCAAGAAATGATAAATATAACACATAATGCATTATATAAGATCATACATTATCATATATTATTATGATTATCTACGCTCGTCCGTAGCGTCCTACCAACAAAACAACAGCAGTCTTATCGCTGTGGGCTGTCTATTTGACCCCCTGGTGATCTTGTGTTATAGTCTCCCTAAAACGCATACTATGTACTCTATCATTTTGCTGATTTTGACATATGAGACATACGACATATAAATGCCAAACGGGGAGAACGCTGTCATAATCTTACAGTGGTACTCTGGGTGGTTCTTCGGGTGCGATTTGGTGGGAGGCTGGTACATTTGTTCTGATTCGCCCAGTTACTATCTTTTTCCATGTAAGGCCACGGGGATGTCGTAGTCTATTGCTCCCCATGAAATTGTCCTTGGTAGAGTTTTTAGGTAGTACGCGTGATTAGTAATTTGTCTTGTGAATCTTTAATAGGATGCAAAAAAAGGTAATCTTACGGCTAGGCTAGCTAGGATGAGAAACATTTCGTTTATTTTAGAAAGTCGCTGCGGAGGAGTGTGATGATATATCGTTCAGCTTGTCAAAATATTTAATTTCTACTTGGGAAAAAATGCGAAGCGTGCTTTATATTCTTACTTTTGTGTGGATTATTGTCTCAATTACAGCAAACCAAAAGAAAAACAATTCAAAGCAGATTTCGTCAATAAAGCATCACCGACCCATATGGAGCCCATTGCTTCCCTGCGTTTCGACTTGATGATGTCACTCCGGTGAACAAAGCAAGCTTTATCGCTGGGATACAAGGGATTGAATCAGTCTTACACCCTATTCACACTGGCAAAGCTTAAAGGTAATGTGTCCATGTAAGTACAGCGACTGTGCTAGTTGCATGTGATATTTCATGTGTGATCACTTTGCCATGTAGCTCAAAAGATAGCCAGCTCTAATATAAGCAGACTGATGACTTACTTGCGGTTGCGCTTCCAGAGCTGAACCCGAAGTCTCACAGCAGGCAGTCTCAATCTGGAATTCAAATTATTGTTTTGCATGTGATCAGTTAAATTCTACCGATCACTGTGCGCTCTTCGAGGCTCTTCGTCAGCATCGTGTCAGCATATTTTGACAAGAGTGTATACGCTGCTGTACTTACATGGACACATTGCATTCAAACTAAATCAGGTTATCAACTGCTGTGTTCTTATTGGTCAATACAACAAATCGAATGCATTTGATTGGTTGATATTGAACCTGGTTTAGACAAAGCTGCTTTAACCGTGTCAGTCAGTGTGAATGGGGTATTATAGTATCATTTGCTTTGATTGTCATTCCCACGGGACTAGATCCCCTTAAGTCACCAAAATTCCAATATCCTTGCAAAAACTCAAGTTACACCATGGGTAGTTAGACACTGCTGGTGTGCTTCTATGGAGGAGCGCTAGGTAATACGTATCTGCGGAGGAAATGTTTTATAGCACTGCGGAGGAGATATCGAAAGAACGAAAGGCAGCGAAGAGAGAAGAAAGAGAGAAGAATATTTCATTTCAATATTTTCGTCCTTTCGATGTCTCCTCCGCAGTACTAGACAAAATTTCCTCTGCAGATACATATTACCCAGCGCTCCTCCATAGAAGCACACCAGCAGTGTCTAACTACCCATGGTTACACTTGCTAAGCTCTTTCGAATGATACCTAGTTTGCACTACTTTGCCAAAACCATGTTTGTGCTAGAGAAACCTTTTGAGTACGTCAACTTTGTCTTCGTGCAAGTGAAAAGGGGTCTTTAAGTAAGGATAGTCATGTGTATATATCGAAAAAGAAGGACAAGTCTAAATTTCTGCCTCGCAGATTCTATTCATCCAATTCAGAAGCTGAGGACGAAGTATCCGAGTAACACCCAGAATACAAGGCAACAGTAATATTTACTTAGCTTCTGAACTAGAGGAATAAAATCAGCGACGTAGATGTTTAGATACATCCTTCTTAGTTAGTCAGGATTTCTCAATAACGATGCTTCCTTGCGTGCATTACGAGATAGTTAGCCATACTGGTTGCACGGCATCTTTTGCGGTCTCGTTTGTTTTGATTTGTTGCTTGAGAGAAGTCCCTTTGTTTACAATCGTTAATTGCTTTGACGTGTGAATCAAAATCAGTTAAAGCTATTGCTACAAAATCGGCCCTCGTTTAATGCTAGTCGGAAAGAGTCAACTGAACGGACTCTCAGTCCACATAAAAATCCTTGACACAAAATTGTCTCAGTTGTTCAAATGTTACAGTAAGTGGGTCGTATTGCTGCACAATGAACCGCCATGTATGGCAGTCGTTCTCACCATCAGCTAATGCCGCAAACACTGCGAATTCTTGATTACCATGACTGAAATGTGTGGCATTTCTAGCGAGCTTGGAACCCACTATGTTCCAGCATTCCTCTCCAGTCACGTTTTTGGTATCCTCTTTCCACAGGATATTTCCTTTGCGATTGGTTATAAACTTGTTGAATAGTGCCATCTCAAAAACCTTAATTATTCCGTTGAAACGGTCTTCGTATGACTTCAATTCGCCATCCAAGTAGATGATGAAGTACCCGCCAGTGGAAAACCAATACCCATCGACTGAAGCAACTTTTTCATATGATGTACGCGGCCGGACATCTTGGCAAAATCCCAGTCCATTTACATCACTTCTTGCTCCTGCCGTCCCACATTCCACTTTGACTGGGTAATCTGTGTGGTTTATGAACTGAAAGTAGTGGTTGTCTTCATCAGTGCTAGTCAAATGTTCACCCACAAAAGGAACAGTCACTAAAGGAACAGGAAAAAGACCCCCTAATAAAGCCTCAGGCTGAGAGTAGTCAAAGTGGTAGTCACCACTTGTCATCTGATGTTGATACCCTTTCATCTGTGGCTGTGGATAAAAATCTGCAATGAATGCCACAAGTTCTGTGCGTGGGTTGAATTGTTGCAGGACGAACTGCCATGTATGGCGATCATTTTCACCATCAGCCAATGCCGCAAACACAACGAAATTTTGATTTCCTTGAGTGAAATATGTGGTATTTTTACCGAAGTCATCGTCATCCATCTTCTCCCAGCATTCCTCTCCATCCACTTTATAGGTATGCCTTTTCTCCAGAATGTTCCCTTTGCGATTGCGACTAACCCCGTTGGATAGTGCCATCTCAAAGACCTTAATTCTCCCGTTGAAACGATTTTCGTATGACTTCAATTCGCCATCGAAGTAGACGATGAAGTACCCGGCAGTGGAGAACTTAGTCCCATTGGCTGAAGCAAGGTGCTCATATGATGTACGTGGCCGAACATCTCGGCGAAATCTCAATCCATTTACTCTGCCTCCTGCCGTCCCACATTCCACTTTGACTGGGTAATCTGTATGGTTTATGAACTGAAAGTAGTGGTTGTTTCCTGCCATCTGTGGCTGTCGGTACGTGTCAGCAATTGGGATGATATGAGTTAGAAAGGGACGCACACTGGCTGCATATGATAGGGCTCTTATGGACTTGAGGTCTCTCATCCTGCTCATGCCTAACGTCTCCCTGAATGCATCAACTGTTTGATATGACTCAACATTTTCACGCAATGCCAAAATCTTGAAGATTTGGCCTCCTTCACTTGGAAGATAACATATGGGACCAAAATTTGAGAGGAATCCAAGAACTGTACGGCAATCATCTTTCTCTGACTTGAGGAGATCTTCAATCTGTCTCGTGTTTCGACCAATGGATTGAAATGTCGCCAAAATGTTCGCCAGTAGAAGCAGCAGAATATTCTTTACTTGGCAATACACGACCATTGACCAGACACAGTCATCTTTATCGTCTTCTTTGCTGTTGCGACTAAGACCTCTGGAAATATTATTGGAAATCTCGCCAATTATCTGAGGCAAATCACTTGTATACAAAATTGAGTCTGGTATTTCGGTATGATCAGAAGAGGTACCATGTTCTCTGAGAGACTCCAAGGCTCTATTCATGTTTCCAACTCGGTGAGTCAGACCAGCCAAATGCTCATCTTGTAACTTCTTATGGAACTTCTGCAGTTCTACATGCACCATATTTGCAAACTTGGTAGCAAGATCTTGGGGCTCTTGATGAGAGCACTGTGATAAAATCAGCCCTAAAATTCCACATATTGGCCCTACCACGGGACCCAGCGCTGCCCCGGCCACGCTTAAGATATTTTGTACGATTTCAACACTTCCTTTCATCATCTTGCAAGTATCATTGCTTGTAATATCATCAAAAGAATCGATGGTTTTTGTAACCACATTCCCAATTTTCTCTATCCTGTCAATTGTGCCCGCATCCTTGGCTGCCAATTTCTGTTCGTCAACATGATCACGGATGCTTTGTATATATCTTCCAATTTTGTCGATCTTGTAGCTATTTCCAACACCAACACCATAATTTATCACTCTCTGCTCGAGCTTGATCAGATCAGCATTAACTTGACCAATGTTAATGTGGTCTGCATTAATGCTTAAATTTGTCGGGAATTTCGCTTCCATTTTCTGTCTCGAAAATCCTGAAATGAATGCATACCGGTTGCAACTGAAGCAAAAGCAAAAGAATTTTCCTGTTTCGATATCAAAGCCGGGGGTATGGTTTGAGTAGGTGAGAGAGAAACTTCACAAAACGAGTAACAATACATCAATAAAACATCAAATGTGTTGTCACCCCTGAAAGTAGATGGAACCATAGTGATGGAACGGAAAGTTGACAGATGAGTTCGACACTCCATAAATTTGTAAGAAGAACCGTTCGAGAAGTTCGAAAAGTTTGGTGTACGAGTCTGTTTTTGGTAAATTCAACGTAGCAAATAGCATAGCTTTGTTTGAAATCTTATTGCCTGAAAGAATTAATGATGATTCAAATCTGTTTTGTAAATCGATTTCTTTACTAATACTCCTGTACAGCATGTTGTCCCATGTTTGATATGAGACCGTCCAGGCAAATATAACAGATTTCGCAAGAAGAATTCAGGAAATTGAACAAGAGATAACCCTATCTTATGATTTGCGCTAACTTGTGAATTATAAACTTCTGGAAAGTAGAGAGGCTGCAGCTGAGAATAGGCTGAAATTGGAAAATATACTGTTTGTGGCAGCCAGATTCCTCTCATGTGTGGGTGTAGAGTGTTTCTAAACTTCGAGCCCTCGAGCCTTCGAGCCTCGAGCCTTATACTTCGAGCCTGGAGCCCTCGAGTCTCGAGCCTTGTACTTTGAGCCTCGAGCCTCGAGCGTTCCAGTTTTATATCATCAGCCAACAGACCTCGATCTTTTATCTTTATCTTAGTATCCCCGGATTTTCTGTGAGAAACTCAGGCCCGGGGGTTGGCAGCCAGTTTCTTAAATTTTAGGCCATGTTTGTTACCAGATGCCTCTTATAGGTTTCTTAAATTGTTAATGCTCTAATTTTTTTGGCAAAGTTAATTTATTTTTGTTGAAAGGATTTCAAAAGTACCCATTAAAGTCCAATGACAAACTTTCACAGAAATCACACTCAAAATGGCTAGGATTTAAATCATGGCAATACATACATACATACATACATACATACATACATACATACATACATACATACATACATACATACATACAGGCATACATACATACATACATACATACGTACATACATACGTACATACATACATACATACATACATACATACATACATACATACATTCTCTATTTTATAACGTAGGTTTAATGTTTGGCAACCTCTTGTTGGCTGATGTGGACCTGCAACTTAAAAGTTCTAAACAAAAATAATTGTAAAACAAAACCCTAATACCTAACTTAAAACCTAATATCATTTCTGTATTAAAAGCAAATCCAAAGCATTTTCAAGACTTCGCAAAATGGCAAAGAATAATTTGATCCTTGACACAAATTCACAAAAAGACATTTTCAAGATCTGTTTTTATGATTTTTCAAAAAGTTCCACTTTTTGGGTCACCTGGTACGGTAAAAAAATTATGAAAGAAAACATCACATACCATCACATCAATGTGTTTTTTCTTTTTCTTTAGTTTCTTGCCACTGTCACCAGACCTAAGAAATATACAGCAACATGAAAACAGTTCTGGAATCAAAATTTGATCCCATTCTTAAACTTTCATGTCAAATCCAACAGATCAGAATCATAATCCAAAACTTTAAAAAGAAACAGTACTTTCAGTGGCCATGCATAAATTGATTGACATCCATTGGATGTTGTCACAATACCCTCACCCTTCTGACTTCTCCTCCAAAACATCCCCTTGAAAGCTGATGTAATTTTTCCAATTGTGAGGCTATTTTACACCATTCTATTGGTGCCTCTTGGCCTAAATGATCATGAAGGCATCAGTGGTGATGTTTTCCATGACTATGCATAACAAATTGGACATGATTCATTTGTTGCAGTCAAAATTATTTTGTGCTGATAAAATATACAGCAAGCAGAAGCTGTTCAGTATGGGTTCTTAAAAAAACAGAGAAAAATTTGATAAAACAGAACTTTTAAAACATCTGCAGTCCTTTGACCCCTCCCCAAATATCCACTGGATATTTTGTGTTTAAAAATTGATATGTGTCCGGCCCCTTACTACTTCTTCATCAAGCTACTTGCTCTAATGTTGATGTCCAAATGTATCCAGAAATATAAATTAGACTGCAGGAAATCTAGCATGGCTTTTTCAATCAGACTTGGCCAAGTTGTAGATCAAACACCTAACTTTAAAATAGAGCAAAAGAAAATCAAAGTATCTTTCAGTAGTCAGGCCTCGCTACAAAAATTCTGTGTTTGCGAGCAAATGGCTGGGAAAAACATGCCTGCAATGGAAACACTCTCAGCACAGTGAAGGTGCCAGCAAATAATGTGTAACGATACTGTATTTCGTGCCTGCGAGCTGTGCTTGTGCATTTGGCACATTAATCTTGTGGCACATTAACCAGTACAATAAACATAACTTAAGATGGTACAAAATTCAGGTAATAGCACAAAGAATCATGCACCATTGCTGTGCTCTTAAATTTCTCCTACCTTAGAGGTAGTATGGCAAGAGTATACAGTAATAAAAGAACAAGTGGATTAAGAACACTCAGGCTGAAATTTGTTTTAAAAAGTATCAGAGACATACTGTAAGAACACATTCAGCCTGAAAAATGAGAATTGTTCTTATGTAAAAAGCTGAATGGCATGAGTTACTGAATTAGACACTGTCAATGTGTTTGAACTTTGCTGAATACAATTATGCAACCAAATGAATGTTATCATCTGTCTTCTGTTATTAACAAAACAGTTTTATTTGCTGCAGACACAACATGCTGTTCAGTGTTGGTGGTCTTGTTCAGTGTTTAATTTTAGAAACAATTTTAAGAACACCTTAAGAACACTTTCAGCCTGATTTTGCAGAAAACACCCGATAAATAAAAACAAGATCAGCCTGAACCCCCAAAACATGTGTTCTTTTATGCGGATTTTTATTGTATAACTGCTGAGCTTAGCAGTACTATTTTGTGCAAGAAAGTGAACATGTATTCACTGGTACCTTTTCATTGATCCATGAGCTCTGTCACCAGGAACATTTGGAGCAAATTGAAATGAAAGACCAGGTTCAGAAAGACTAGGGAACAAGTTAGTTGCTCCCATTGGGTCAAACCCACTACTGGCCATCAAAGCATCTTCATGTGCCATTTCCTGCAAGGAAATTAAAATCTTAACAGTTATAAACCATAAGAACTACTTTTGAGCTTCAAAAATGTACCATTGAGCTGAGCAGGCAAAAAAGTGGGGCGTTTAACATGTCATATTTTGGCAGAAACCCATTTTGTGCTTTTTGAAGTTTCATAATGCAAAAGAAAGATAAATTCAGTCACAGAAATCTTGTTTGATCAAATCAGTTAAAAACTGCTTTCCAAATCTATTTGATAGCTTTTTTGGTGAAAAGGTATATCATTTTATAGGGAACTTTCTTCTTACTAATAATGAAAATTACATGAATAGTTCCCCAGTGAAATAAAAGAGCAAGACAACAAGAACAGATTTTGTAAGACAGTAGCTTGAGTTGCTTTTGTTGACGCCTGAATTCAAAGCGATTTGCGATCGCAGACAAAGGAAATTCCCTCAACCAGTACTTCAAAACAAACAAAGCCACACAAGTTTCTCTGAAACCCAGGTAGCTAGCGTGATTGTTGTGCATTCCAGATATTGTTCTCAAGAGCAAACATGAGCAAACATCAAAAGAAGAAGAATATACCTGTACATCTACCTCAGGTATTTTATTTATTTGACTCAGAAGCAGAGCAGTAAGTATTTTAATAACACCCAAAAAATAAGAGAATTCAATCACCTCCCAATCGGCTTTTGAACAAAATGAACAAAATGCCCTAGGCAGAAGTGTAGATATATCCTTCTTCTTTTGATCTATGCTCATATTTGCTCTTGAAAACAACTTCTGGAATGCACAACAAGTGAGCTAGCTACTTGGGTTTCAGAAAAACTTTGCGGCTTTGTTTGTTTTGAATTACCGGTTGAGGGAATTTCCTTTGTCTGCGATCGCAAATCGCTTTGAATTTAGGTGTCAATGAAAGCAACTCATGCTATTGTCTTACAAAATCTGTCCTCGTTGAGCAAGACTAGTTTGTTATTCTGCGCTCCAGTACAATGCAAGCCTTTTTTTCAATTTTTTGGTAGAGAATCAAGTTGTTTGCTATGGTTTAACATTGCATGCATGGATAATTGAATCTAATTGTGAAAGGGCTATTGTGGGAGGGGCATACATTTGCTGCCTTTTGGTCTGGGTGGTGTTTAGGGGTTATCTGGCTTTTGCAGGTGGTCTTGTGGGGCGGTGGCTCGTTGCTCATTGGACTAGGAAGTGGTGTTACCTTTAATGTATTCAATTATGCCAGGGGTGAATCTCTTCGCTGTCTGCGCTAAACATTTCTGAGTGTTACAATTTTCTGTGCCAGTATGCACCAAAGAATAATTGATATTTATTGCTTAATAAATTGAAACATTCAATTGCTCATTGCTTTAGGCCTTTTTCTGCGCCTTTTTCTGTGCCTAAATGTGCGCCAAAAACCAGATGAGTTATCTCTCTGCACCAAACAACGTAAGATCTTCCAAGAAAAGGCGCTGTAGGCCTACTTAGTCTTTAGACTTAGATTCATCCTGGCAATTATGGAGTTGCCTGAACGCCCCGAAACTCTTTGCCAATTCCATTAATCACTGAATTTTAAATAAACATTGATATACCTTTACCTTTACTCAAGACTTCTTTCTCTGAGCTAAAAGATTAAAACGCGCAACTGAACGGAGCTCGAAAATCTTCCTCTTCACGGCGCCATCTTCTTTATTTTCTTCGACTATTTTTTATATCGAGGCTGCATAAAAGAGGCTGGATTGGAAGCCCAGAAACAACAACAGCAACAATCGGAAAACAATCGGAGTAATTGAAAACAAACTGAAGAGGCAATCCCTACCACAAATTTGTATCGTTTCAGGATAATGTTTTTTCAGGTATCTAATGATAAATTCAGCTTCGATGATCTATTTGCCATAATATACTTTCTTACGATGCTAGTTCCTTTTTTAACCAGTTTCTCATAAAAACGTGTACAAAAACCATATCATAAAAATACTGAATCTTGAACAACGCAAGGGAAATTCCGGATGAATCTTGAGAAACGAGAAAGGCAAATTTTGGTAGTTTTTCGAATTATTTTGCTCAAATCTTTTGAATGTGGTGTGGCGCAGTTTTGTAATCCTCTGACTTTGCAGCCAGAACAGTTGGGCGGATAGGGTTGGGATAGGGTTCTATCCCAGTAGAGCCCCACCACTTGAGCATTATGACAAGGAGCGGACTCAATTGAGTTAGGTCTTCTCTACTTTTGCGATCGACATCGTAACTTCATCGCTAAAAATCGTAACTTCTCCTTCACCTTCACCTTCAAACATACTCTTTCTTATCTAATTTTACATTGTATCAAATATCCTGCAAATATCATAACTGTATCTTGTATTTGACGTTGTAGGCCGTTATATGCTTTAACTTGTAGTCGTTCTGGATATCAATGAATTTTAATAAGGGAGCTGAGGCCTTTCCCAAGATTCGAAGGAATGGCGAAGATGCGGCGAAGATTGAGATTGAACAAGATTCATCTTGTCAAAATAAACCCTTCATGAGCTAATAAAAACGTATTTATATGCATCTAAAGTTTAAACTACTTCTTTCCTAACCTGGCAGTATTTTGAAAAGTACAACAAATAAAATCTGAAGATCTGCCAGCGGATTTTGGGGATTTCGTTTCATCATTTAGAAGCCAAGCAGAAGGCATTGCAATTCTAGTAAATATAAAGGCTTAAGTGAAACAGTTACCTCCCAGCTCTTGAATAAAATAAACAAAATCCGCCATACAGATCCTTAGATTTGTTCTTTTCCATTCTTGCAAGCTCTTGAACTCTCTTATAATCCATTTTTCGCATGCACAAGGCCACAGTTTGCCCAACTGGCTTCAGAGCAACTTTTGCGGCTTTGTTTGTTTTGAATTGGTTGGGAGAATTTCCTTTGTCTGCAACTGCTAATCGCTTTGAATTGCGGCGTGAATCAAACGTAACTGATGTTATTATGTTACAAAATCTGTCCTTACAGCTTTGCTTCGGTTTCTCGTACCAAATATTTTACCTAATTGAATGGAATCTTGACGCATGCAAGCCTTTGTACCCTGGGTCTCAGAGCCAAAAATTTAGATCTATAAATTTCAAATTTTTTTTGGCTCTGGTACCCAGGGTAACGCCTTTGCAACCAGCCCTGGCACCCAGGGTAGCGACCGGCATGCTCTGTGACCGCGCCAACTTAAAGTTAGTTAAAAGTAAACGGAGATAAACACAGCAAGAACCTGCAAAATAGAAACCTGTTTTTTCCAAACAGCCTGTTTAGTTTCTTTTTAAAAGGTCATTAAAGTGCTTATGCAACCAAATTATCAAAAATGAGGTAACACCAATTTTAGAAAATTTGATCTTTCCTGATCATTTTGGTAACACTTTCACAAAATCACATGGCTAAGTCAGTGCCCCAGTGATTTCAACTTAAATATTTAAACAAACCCTGAGCAAACACTATCGAACGGTATGTTCTTGTTACCTCTAAAATTACTCAACCATATCATACATACCAAGTATACAGATAGAGATGCGTTTGGATAAAATCTCTAAAAATGTTTGGCACCTAATTCTAACAAAGATAATTAAATATGAATTTATTTGGATTCCTCCAATAAGAAACCTTCCTAAAATCAGGCTGAGAAGTTTCCTATATGAAGGCACCATTTCTCGAAAAAATCAGCCTGAGGTTTCTTATAAAGTGGTTTCTATTTTGCGGGTTCTTACTGTAGGTAACTCAAGAAAAGCATATGCAAATCTAAAAATAGCCACTTGTATTCGACGATTTCGACAAGTACGTGTATATTGTTTAGCTAGAAAAACAATAGAGTGCGAGACTTTCTTTGTTCTGTTTATGTAGTGTCCCAAAAAAGTACTCCCGTTTGAAAAATCACCAAAATTTTATTATAAGGCTGATCTTCAAATTTCTTATTTTAGTAAGTAGATTAAAGATCACATTATTTTTCCAGACAAAGCTGATCTTTTTATTTGCTTTTGAATTAGTGAATTTAGCCATTTTTAGAGCTGCCTGGTTTTGAAGCATACTGCAAAAAGCACTGATGATTACCTGAGAAATTTCTTTTGTATATTAAGCTCCTAGTTTGCTCCTAAATGTCAGAATGAAATGCTAACTACTATTGTAGACTTGAAGGATAATGAACGATTTCAATATAATGACTCCTGAGGCAAGATGTTGCTTAAAGAGTATAGCTCAGAATGAGGTTTTCAATGCATTATGCTTAGCCGGCGCGCAGCCTCAACACACCCCTAAGTGTAGATACAGCAATTTACAGGGGTGTTTGCAACCGGAATGCTTTGTGAATACATCCTATTGTGGACACTTCATGGTCACCATTTTCATATGGACCACGAAATGGTAGCCTGCGTGCAGTCTTTCTTTTGTAAAATTGAAAGAACCAGGCTCGTTCTTTCAATTTTGCACCAAAGCAAGACGCAGGCTACGAAATGGCCGCCAACAAGGAGATGACACGTGAAGGTATGCTGGTTGCAAAGGGAAGCCTTAAAGTGTAGATACAGGAATTTAAGTTAAAGGTGATCTGGAGCGAAAATTTTTATTGATGCAAATCAGTAGCACTGTTGACTGACAAAGAATGACGTTCAAAATATTTGATACCTTGTTTCATTTTCGAGTTATCCACTGTTTTATGATTGGCTGATGACGTCATTTTGTTGAAAAAGTAAAGAAAATAGGCAAGGTTGACTATGTTTCCAAAGAACCTTTATTCAGTTGGAATGCCTCTCCAAACATCATATCAATTCATGAGGCAATTTCTATTACATTTATTCAGTTTACCTTGAATGTCTCCAACAACTGTAACCTTTTAAAGATCAGATACAGCTATATGTCCATATATCATCCCAGTGACTTGCAAACAAAATGACGTCACCAGCAGATACTTAATATCAGCTGATGTGTGATATATACATTCTAAAGATGATAACATAGCTGAAGTACATTTAGGTATCATACTTCAACTTTGTATGTTTGAATTAAATTATTCTTCTTATTGTTTTGTTAACGGCCCAAGCTCGATAAGCCCTGCTGTTCTTAGGTCGTGTAGAATACAGCTTTATTATGTTATGCATCGTGTTAGGAATTGTGCTCTGCGAAGAAAACTGAATTGAATTGATAACTTGAAACGAAATGAGATATCAAAGAACTCTAAACAGGATTCTTTATCATTCGATAGTGCCGTTCATTTGCAACAATACTCATTTTCGCTTCAGGTCACCTTTAAGGGTATGAATATGTACAGCTCCAACAATTCATTCAATGATTCAATCTACATCTAAACTAAGACAAAATTTTGAAATTTCTTTTATAGTTGCTGACCCTTTTGGATCTAATAATTTATCGGTCATCGCGTCACGACATAGTTTGCAAACACTGTATCTAAAGTGTGGAGTTCTTTCATCGATAACATCTTTGATAATTTTCGTTATTTTGTGAGGATTCAGTCTTTTTCTCCATCCACTTTCATCCAGTCTTGCAATGAGTTCATCTTTGATCTGAAATTTAGTTTCATCCTCGTCAACATGTGCACAAATTTGAGCTGGAAGGCCCAGTATCATGTTCACAGCGTTCTGTTGTATATCCATGTGAGTCTGAATTATTGAAACCCTGCAAGAGAGTGGAGCAATGAGAAACTGCCAGGTGCCCCAAACAAGTAAACAATGAACAATGAAACAACTATTCACATTCAAAACCTTCGTGTGCTTATGATTGAGATGTACAAAACACTTAACTGTACCAATCCGTCCTTCATGCAGGAGTGTTTTGTTAGAAAGGACACCAAATATGACCTAAGGACGAAAGATTTATTACAAATCCCTGCAACGAAAAGTATTATGTTTGGCATTGATTCTATTAAGTTTCGAGGCAGCCTCTTATGGAACAGCATGCCTGATTTAATAAAGAGCGCTTCATCATCAGCTGCTATATTTATGAGAAACTTAAAAAATTGGAGTGGAGACAAAGCCAGTGTAAAATTTGTAGATAATGATTATTGGTAAGTTGCATTAAATTGTATTATAGGTTTATTTTTCTTGTAAATAGTTGGTACAACTTAGTTCACATTATTGTAATAATGTAATGTAGAACTGGAGCTGATGATGAACCAACTTTAAATAAATGGATAAATAAATAAATAAATAGTACTTGTGTTTAAAAAGCACCAAAATTTGATTACATGGCCGATTTTCAAATATATTTTTTGGTAAGAAGATCGTTGATCAAATTATTTTCTCAAGTATAGCCATGGCCGATTCTGACACGTGAAGAATGTTTCATATCAATTAATTTACTGGTCTAGTCGTCTCTTATAAGAAGACCTGCTTGAGGACCATGACTTTATGACGACAACAACCACAACAACTATTGAGATTGTGAACATGTGATGATCTGCTATCAGGCCTAAATCGAAAGATGTGAGGAGATTCAAAGCACACAGGAATAAATCCTAAAGGCAAGCGTTCTAATTGATTTAAAACATTCTTCGCGTGTCAGAATCGATCATGGTATATCTGATCTTCTAATTGGTTTCATAATTGGCAAATTTAACTCTTTTTAGGGCTGCCTGGCTTCGAAGCATGATGCAAGAAGGTAGACTTGTGACTTCTCGTCCCTTATTTCCCTGCGTTCTTTGATTTGCTTATATAACTTGATCAATAAGAACTCATACCATTATATTACTCTTATAAAGGTGGGCCCCCTTTATATGGAGTGGTTCCGTACTTACCAATCAAATTGCTAGATTTTATTTTTCAATCAATAAGGAGGCGCTATTTATACAGTTGTTGTTGCATACAAAAACGGGTGATACGGCCTAGAGTTCTCGTAGCTGCGATAGATCTATTTTGTTTCTACAGAGAAAGATTACTGCTTGAAAGGTATGTATTTTGTTATGAGTAGGTCACGAAAACAGTATTCTTTGTACTAAAAGTTTGCTTTTCAATGTTGCAGCTCTTTAAACCAAACTTTGCAGCGATTTTGTTGAGTGTACGAAAACTCCCGCTAGCTTGCTGTGCATTCCAGAAATTGTTTTTAAGAGCAAAAAATGAGCATACATCGAAAGAAGAAGGACATATCTACGCATCTGCCTTTGGCATTTAATTTGTTTGGTTCAGAAGCCGATTGGGAGGTGACTCAATTCTCTTATATTTTGGGTGTGATTAAAATACTTACTGCTCAGCTTCTGAACCAAAGAAATAAAAAGCCCGTGGTAGATGTGTAGATATATCCTTCTTCTTTGAACATATGTTCGTGTTTGCTCTTAAAACAATTTCTGGAATGCACACGGCGCGCGATAGCTACCTGGGTTTCAGCGAAACTTTTGCGGCTTTGTTTGCTTTTAATTACTGGTTGAGGGAATTTCCTTTGTTTGCGATTGCTAATCGCTTTGAATTCAGGTGTCAACAAAAACAACTCAAGCTATTGTGTTACAAAATCTGTCCTTGTTAATGCTGCCTCTAATTGGTGGCTCGCAAAGGGTAAGAGCTCACAATTACTTGCTTAAGCATAGGTTCCAAATCTTTAACTCGGCGTAAAAAGGTGGGTGTAAAATTCAATGACCTATTTCTTCTGATTGAATGGCTTGAAAGAAACTTTAGATACTTATCTATAATTCTACCGTTGGACTTTCCAGAAATTTTGAATATTTTTCGAAATCACAGCCTATCTTACAATTCAACTCATTTGAGGATGTGACGTCATCAAATTTCTAAATCATAAACCAGATGAGTGACAGACTTTTGCTTGATACCATATTGTAGGCATTCATAAACAATGGTTTCCTTTGAAATTATTTCATGTTGCCTCGAACAGTTTAGAAATTACGATGGTTTTAAATTTTTTTGAAAAAAATGTTTCGTGGATTCTTGAAAAAGAAGAAAAACACCCTAATTCTGAAAATATTGAAGATTTCAGAAAATTCCAACGGTAGAATTATAGAGAACAAGCTAAAAAAAAAAAAAAAAAAAAAAAAAAAAAAAATAAGTCATTCAATTTTACACCAGCTTTTTTAAAGAATTGGAACCTATGCTACTTACTTGACATTATGGTGCATACACTCAGCAGCAATCGACTCCAAAAATCCATCAAATGCAAATTTTGCAGAACAATAAATTGTGTGTAAGGGTATTCCAATTGATCCTGCGACGGTGTTTATGGAAATTATCCGTCCATATTTCTGTCTCTTAAATGTTAACACTGCTGTCTTGAGCAGTGTGACAGGTTCAAAGAAATTACTTTCAAATGTCGAGGGGATAAAGTTCTGTGCTGTGTCTTCAACGAAATCTATGCATGGCTGATCATTGTGACAAACTACGAAGAAAAATATAAAATATGAGATATGAACTCGGGCACAACTCGTAAGGATTGTCACGTGAAAAATGCTCGCGAATAATAACAGTTGAAGTCTTTTGCACGAGTATTTTCGCGTCATCGCAAATCTTCTGTGACATCTAATTTGAGACATACCTAAATACGTAAATGAAAGACGTACCATTTATGTTGCGAAGCAGACTGATGACTAAGTCATGACTTGCTTGCGGTTGAGCTTTCGGAGCTGAAATTCTAGTTTGCATGTGATCAGTTAAATTCTGCCAATCACTGCGCGCTATTCAAGGCTCTTCGTCAGCATCGTGTAAGCATGATTTAACAAGAGTGTATACGCATCTGTAGTTACATGGACATATTGCTTTTAAAGCAACTGAAGCAAATCTAAGCAACTGATCTCATCAAAAGGAATTGATGCTGTTCTGTTGTTACAAAATCTCCCTTTTCTGCTTAGCGAAGCTTCGATTCGGGTTCGGGGAGCTAAGGACCAAGGATGGGATGGATGGGAGCAAGGGAGCATACATACATGCTAAAAACTTGATTGTGTCTATTTCTCGTTGCTTCCCAACCACTCATTGCATACCTCTTCATTGGGAAGATTTCTTCGGCAAAAAACTGTGGATTGGACAGGGAGAAAATTTTACATTAGGGACTGTTCATTATTTATAAAGGGGTTGGTATCGAAAAGAAATGGGTTGGTAAGAGAAATTTTCTGACATAAGAAGGTTGGGTAAATATTTTTTCATGTAATTTCAAGGTTGGAAAAACAAAATTTTCCCACCAATTAAAACCAAATTTTTAAAGTCCAAAATTATCTCAATATCATCATCAATATTATCAATATTATCCATTTCACTTTCAGTGTCTACTTTGCTCATCTTTGTCATCAATATTTACAGTATTGAATTTACAATTTACATTGTTTGACATTGAAACCATGCTTATAGGTAGGGGATGGACAAAATTTTTTCAACCTGTTGGGTAGATATTTTGCTGTCACTTTTAGAGTGGGATAAGAAGATTTTTTGGACAAGAAAACATTTCTCTTCAGTACCAACCCCTCTGTAAATAATGAACGGTCCCTTATTCTTGTGGGATTGTATCTGTTGTTTTCTGGACGCGTTCATATTATGGAGTTATTAGGCATGCTGCAGTTATTTCAATTAAAAAACTGACATTACTCATTAAACAGAGTTCTGATTGTCTTCCCGGCCCAACATGATCCGACGTATGCAGATCTATGTTCATAAAACCTAGTTGTCAACTTCAAAAAGGTATTTCGTTTTTCTAATCATAAAATTCAGGTCTCCTGCAAATTAGATTATTTCATGTGATGTTTTAGAGTTTCCTGGCTTAAACTGTCAAATGTTTTTCTATCTTATTTGATTAGACATTTAAGGAGGATTATAACCTTCTTGTTATAATCAATTTTGAATAGATACACATGCTATGCTGTTTGCGAAAACATCCTCATGTTCTTAGCAAGGCACCGAAATGATTTGACCGCTGTACATAGAGACGTTGTGCCTGCGGGTTGTTTTGGATCAATGATTACACGATCGTGCGCGCGCATGAAAAACATTTTGGCCTCTTGCTCATGTTCTTGTGAAGATGCTTTGAGCTGCGCGACGGAAGCTTGCGTCTACCAAGGAATCAATAGACAATCATTGCATTGTTAGGTACTGTGTTGGTCCAAACGAAAGTTTTGGCATTTACCGAAAAGTACGAACATCACGTTTTGGTCTATCTAGTGATTTTCACGAACAGAAAAAGTCCCAGAAAAAGCTGCAATTAATGTATTTGGTTGCAAGCTACCTTCACGTGTACCTTCGTTTTCTGCTTGTATTTGAAAATTTCTTTTTTGTAATAGTAGTTAGATGTAGTAGTAAGTAGCTTTTGATTAATTTCCATGAATGGCCGCAGGGTACACATGTTATTTCGCTCCCTATGGTATAGTTGAAGGTGTTGTGGCGCAGTGGTGTATTCCTCTGACTTTGCAGCCTAAACAGTCAGGCGGACAGGATTCGATCCCAGGTGGAGCCCCATCACTTGAGCGTCATGACAAGGGGTCGCGGACTAGCCTACGAGTAGANCGTAATAGTCTCGTTTTGGATAGCGATTACTGGGACTCATCGTAATCAGTCTACGATCCCAGCACTTGGCGCTAAAAACGGCAACTTCACCTTCACCTTCACCTTCATTGTCACTGTAGTATTGTAGCGTAGTTTGTAGGTATTGTAATTAGTAACATGTTTTGTAATTTTTAAAAGGATATATTTATAAAAAAAACAGTTTCTGCTTTCAAAAATTTAAGAGATTGAAACGAGAAGACACGAGACAAATAAAAAAATTACTCCAATCTCTCGGCTATCCAGCATATTCTTATTCATTCCCGTCAAGTACTTTTGGTACTATGAAGTTAGATTGATTGCATGAGTCTCATCTTTCTGCATTGAATTGGATTATGTTTATGGCTTCACACTGCATGAGTCAAAATAAAGACATCAGATTTTTAAAATGTTGAACGAAAACAAGGCATCACGTCGTTAATCTACTATGAAGTTTCAAACGTGGAATATCTTTCTGGCTCACACAGTAGCATTTTCCAAATCAATTTCTAATCAAAGTTGTTCCAATTTTTGGGAAACTACCGCGCCACTCGTGTCTATAAAAAATGAGTTTAAACGCTGGCTTGGATGTGAAATATAATTGCATTTCATTCGGTAATTCTGAAGTTTAGAGGCAAACTCTCTAGAGAGCTGTTGGAACTTTGCCAGTGAGAGATTGAGGAAAAATTGATTGCACCCAGTGGTGAAACAAATCCTACCTTTGGTAAGATAGCTGCTGGATTCGACAGTCAGAAATAAGAAGATTTAGATTATAGGTTATTAGGCCTAATCAGAATGACAAACAACAACGAAGATGCTAATACGTAATATTTTTAGTTCATCTCTCTTTAAATGAAAAAGTAATTCTTTTAAAACAACGGCAACGTCCTGAGAAAATTATAAATAACAGCATTTCGAGTTTGCTCTTTATCAGGTGTGAGAGAAAAATATTTTGACGATATTTGAGGGATATATAAGATTCGCTAAACATCTGTAATCTGATTTGAGTCTTCTCTCTGGAAATAACTTTTGTAGTGAAATTTTGTAATTTAACTTAATCTTTTGTCAAGTTAAATGTTTTTAAAATGCTTGAAATGCGTAGAATAATCTCAAACAAAATTCACAACGTCTTGAAAGCTCCAATAAATAAAGTGTACTTTGAGGAAACTTTACAGGGCCCGAAGAAGAGCTTCTGATTAGGGGGCTTCATTTTTAAAACAGTACAACAGTAGAGAACAATGCATCTAATTCATGCTTGTGACGATGTACCATTCAAAATTATTGGAAGGGGTACAAGCCACAAGTCCCTTTCTCATGGAACTTCAAATCCCTTGAGTTTCATGTCTGAGGGGCCAAGTGGACACCGTTTTAAAGTTTGTTTTAAACTACCGTAAAAGCTCTATTAAGCCCTCCTCTCTGTCAAGCCCCCATCCCACTTATATCAGATTCCAGAGGTTACAAAAAATTCTCCATTTATTGAGCTTTTACGGTAGATGTCACTTAAGATTTGCGATAATGCAAAAACAGTCATATAAAATACTTGATTTCGCGGACATTTTCACATGACATCTAATTTGAGACAGACTTTAATAGTCTTCCTTTTGAGTTGTCCCTTGGATCACAAGAGAATTGTGTGTTACAGCACTTTCTTGGGAACTTCTTTTATCTGAGTTTGAATGAAAAATGGTGGTTCATCAGACCATGAGCAGAGAAATTTAAATGATTTGAACTTAGTTGAATTGTCCATTAATCCATTAGTTTGAAAGAAAGTGGTCACAAAAATGGTCACAAATAATATTCTTTAATCAGGCTTGTGAGTGGGAAAGACAAAGAAAGGAGTATTTGATAACTGTTATAAGCTCACAAAGGATCCGAAGCTATAAATTTGATCAGATCCGAATAGTTCAACTGACTGGCATTCTGTGTTTAACGTAGTTCTATAACCATAAACCATTAGCTATCATTTGTTGCCTCCCTCTTGGGTGTTAATGAATTACAAACTTAGTAAGCATAGGGCTCAAATCTTTAATCAAGGTGGAAGTAAAATTCTATCACGTTTTTCTTTGAATCAAATGACTTGAAAGGAATTTGGGATACTTTGTTGCAAATCTGCCGTGGCAATTTATTGATATCTTGATTAATTTCAAAATGGCGGCATTTATTATATTTGAGGCTGTGACGTCATCAAATTTCTAAATCCTAAACCAGAAAAGCTACGGATTTCTGCTTGCCACCATGATGTGAACCTCTATAAACTATGCTTTTCCTGAAGATTGTATCATTTTGCCTCTATTGACGTAGGATCTACGATGATTTTAAATTTGTCAAATTTTCCATGATTTTTTCAAAAATAGTAAAAAAGCCACCAGTTTGAAATTAATCAAGATATCAATAAATTGCCACGGCAGATTTACAGCAAAGTGCCCTAAGTTCCTTTGAAGCAATTTCAAAGAAAAAAGTAACAGAATTTTACACCCACCTTTTTAAAGATGCGAAGATTTGAGCCCTATGTTAACTTATGCTATGTTATGTTATGTTATGTTATGTTATGTTATGTTATGTTATGTTATGTTATGTTATGTTATGTTATGTTATGTTATGTTATGTTATGTTATGTTATGTTATGTTATGTTAACTGCGGTACATTGATATTTTGTGCCTGGTGATTTGCGTCTATCTTGCTATTTTCCACTATGTCTTACTTTGTTCTCTTAAGTCTCAATCGCAGTCTGTCAGTTAGATACCTAAAGCGAAACTGATTTGCATAAAATCGAGATGGTAGTGCTTTATCCAATCAAAAGATTATCTCTCTCTGTCTTGTCAAAGGCTAATTTTTTCTAGACGTGTTCATACCAGCTTAAATTTGGTGCCAAAAGCCCTCTCGTCTCTGTAACAGGATTTTCAAGTAATAGCAAATTGATCAAATTACTGTTCTTAGCAAAATGTCTTTATCTGACAGCTCTGAAAACGTCTCTAAAGTGAAAATTCCACCTGACTTATACTAAACGCCAACACCCAAAAACTTTAACGAGCTTAACAAAAAGTGCAGTGGATTTCGACACGTCAATGTTCAGAGAATATGGCTTGCCGTTGAAGCTTTTTGTAAGCCCCCCCCCCCTTCCAGGGGAGGCCTTATTTCATCTCGAAGACTGTAGAGGAGGGTTTAAAGAGGGGCATTATTAGAAAGGGGGTTATTCACAAAATCAAACGACAAGCCTTTTGTAATGAGAATTGGACAGTTAAAATTTGAGACCAAGGTATAGGTAGTCAAGCGTGAATCGTCCAAGACAGAGGAATATTGTGTCCTTTGCTTTACAAATTGAAATCGAGATGCGGAAAAAGTTTATCGAGGATAATGGGTGAATAAATACGATAAATTCGAAGATCAATCAATCAATCAATCAATCAATCAATCAATCAACCAATCAACGTAAAGGATTAGGTAAAACTTTTTATGCTTTCCAGCACAGTAGTTGTACGGGCCAGGGCTGGCTCGCTTGGCGTAGGAGTTTTGGATTTTGGGCCTGATCATATGGAAGCGGCCTAGCCGGGTAGACGGGCTGGCTCACTTGCTGAGATGGAATTTAGATTGGTATTATATGTGAAAAGAGATGTGACACGTTGATGGAGAGAAACTGCGTATGCTCCATTGTTCATCTTCATTTTCAACCAGCTTACCGGGCTGGCTTGGGTTGATGCGATTGCATAGAGACAGGCCAGCCCATTTGGCGAGCCACCCCGCATGCATCAAAGCGAGCCAGGCTGGCCCAGTTCCATGTAATAGCAACTTAAATTTTATGTGGAATAGATCATGGAAGTGAGCTGGCTTGTTTGCCGAGCTAGCCCGTTGACCTAGCCAGCTCATCTCTTGTAATCAGGCCATTACCACCCAGGGTCCTTTGCAGGTACGTTAACAAGGACAGATTTTGTAAGACAATAGCATGAGTTGCTTTTGATTGACACCGCAATTCAAAGCGATTATCGATCGCAGACAAAGGAAATTCTCTCAACCAGTAAATCAAAACAAACAAAGCAGCCAAAGTTTCTCTGAAACCCAGGTAGCTAGCACGCGCGTTTTGCATTCGAAAATTGTTTTTAAGAGCAAACATGAGCATATATCGAAAGCAGAGAAGGATGTATCTACATATCTGCCACGGGTATTACATATGTTTGGTTCAAAAACCGATTGGGAGGCGATTCAATTCTCTTCTTTTTTTGGGTGCAATTAAAACGGATTAAAACACTTACTGCCCAGCTTCTGAACCAAAGAAATGAAATGCCCGAGGTAGATGTGTAGATATATCCTTCTTCTCCAGATATATGCTCATTTTTGCTCTTAAAAACATATTCTGAAATGCAGAACGAGCGCGCTAGCTACCTTGGTTTCAGAGCAACTTTTGCGGCTTTGTTTGTTTTGAATTTATGGTTGAGAGAATTTCCTTTGTCTGCAGACTGCAGTCGTTAATCGCTTTGAATTCAGGTGTCAACAAAAGGAACTTGCGCTATTGTCTTACAAAATCTGTCCTTGTTAGGTACGTTGCAGTTTCAGACTTTCTGAAAATCAAGGTTCGCCAAAGCAGCAGATATGGATCCACCCTGCAGTAGTTGAACGGATTAATCTGCAAGCTATGAACAGCGAAAGCAATCTCCCTATTGTGAAGTAAAGAAAACTCAATATTTTAGACGTCTATGGCGCACTGCGTTGTCTTTATGTATGCGCCATACTCGCTAAGAGTCGCACGTAAATTTGAACAATGAAACGACGCCGTATCGCTTATGCCGTCAATAGGATGGGTGGGAGAAACAATAGTTCCTGGAAAGTTTAGGACGCAATAAGGGAATGACTGAGTCATAAACCTACGCCCAAGAGCCTAAGTTCGTGAGTCCAACACGATCTACCACGCTGTCTAGAGCAGTGTTATTGTATGCTGAGTTAACACGGGTGGAGGGAACCTCAAATGTGACTCGGGTGGAGGGAAGTTGGCCAAACAGTTTATTGTATTTTAAGTTCTTGATAGATGAAACAATAGAAACAGAAGTGGTGCGTGGCCTCCTTTTGTTATATTTTTAACTTTGTCGATTGCCTTCAACCCCAGTGCCACATGAATTTGGTTTTCGAAAGCTCAAGTCTTGAATCTACAATTAAGCTAACTGCTGTTGGGAGGAGGGAGAGGTGAAATAACCTGATTTGTCTCCCTTAGTCAACATTGATCTGCTTGAAAAATGAATTTTTCTGTTACCAGGCCCCCTTACTACTGAGGAAGGGTTAAGCCCGAAACATTTATCCTTTTAAGCTATTGGCTATAAACTGCTTTTAAAGATATCTCACCGTTGTTGATGTGGCCTATATTATAATCAAAATTGTATTTTTACTCACTGTGTTGTTTCTCTTCCACGGATTATGAGAAAAGCTTGATAATGTTGCTATTCCTTCGTTCTTTTCTCGTCATAGCAAGGAATTGAATGCCGCCATTATTCAAATACTGTTGAAACGGTTGGAGCTCCTACGCAGCGATACGTCTCATTTGAAACTTCCCTTATATATATTCGAATATAAAAAAGGAATTTGAAATGAGACCTATCGCTGCGTAGGAGCTCCAACCGTTTGTGACGAGAGAAGAACGAAGGAATAGCAACATGATCAAGCTTTACTCGCAATCCCGTGGAAGAGAAACAACACAGTGAGTAAAATACAATGTTGATCATGATATAGGCCATTAATCGCTTACACGTTTTTTATAAGAAACTTGGATCAGCACTTAGTACTAAAAGTTTCTTAATTTCGCATGAAAATTTCGGTGTTTTAGTGGTAAAAGTTTCTTAATTAGTTTATTTTTTGGGCCTAAAATTGCGGTATTGTTCGAAGTTGAGCCTTCTTCTCGAGAAAAAGTACTAGAGTTTCTTAAATTCTTGGTCATCGTAGTACTAGTTTCTTATAAACCAGTTTCTTATAAAAAAAAAACGTGTACACGTACAAACAAACAACTTATATTTGAAAAATGATGATTCGAGTCTTCATAGCAATAGTTTTGGTTCTGAGAAGAACGAATAAAGAATTTCGCCTTGCTAGTTGTTGAATGTTGCACCTCGTTAAATTTAGGGGGCCTCCCCGATAAAAAATCAATTGTTACGAAAATTTTTCCCGACTCAAGATGATCTCTGCCCGATTATGGCCGATTTTGTCAACGTTAGATGTGGCTTCCACGTAAATGGTGGCTGTCCGCTTACAAAACTGTGATGAATGGTTGAAACAACAAGAGTTACTTTGCACTTTGCTTCAAAGCTGAACTGTTTTTTGTCAAGGCTTTCTGTTTGGATTTTGGCATCTCTTAGGCAAACATGAAATTTTGCATTTATGATAATAAGCATTTGCGACAAAAAACAGAAATGCGAATGGCTGTGTACTGCTCATTCGATTGTTGTTGCGGCTGTACTTCAAGTCAAATCGTGAGACCATGAGGAATTTTTGATGTCAAAATACAACTTTATTTAATTGTGCATGAAACAACTATTTTGTTTAAAGAAGCATTATGAGAAATTCAACTCTTAGACAAAAGAAAAAATCCAGAAATTTCAGTGCCGGGAAAAACTATTCAAGAAACTTTTTTCTTTCAGAAATCTAGAGCAAAATTTATTGGCGATGGTGATCTGCGAGTTGAGTTTCTTCTTATCTAGATTAATACACGTATTTTCTTAAATAAGAAACTAAGAATTTGGGCCAGTACTGAAAGTTTCTTAAAAGTGTCAGATTTTGAGTACTCAGAGTCTCTTACGAGTTTCTTAGAGGTTCCATAACAATCTTCATGTTCATTACCTGTGCCCTCGTGAACATTTCAAAACAAGGTTTTTTTAATCCTTTCCAATGTTTAGACATTACTCAAGTACCTTACGAGTAATATGATACAGGGAACAAGTGAAAGTAAAGTAAAAATATGTCGAGGATTTCCTTTATCAAAATAAATAGTTTCTTTACTTATATTTTCCCAGTACTCCTTGAAATAAATGCTAATGATCTTTGACAGATAAAACGAGTGACTTTTGCTGAAGAGTTTCGTTCCATCTGCCTAGATCTGTGCACCTTTCATTTTCTTCCTGGAACGTTGGTTCATCATCATCATCATAAACCTTATTAATATGTCAGTACATTTATTTAGCATGATTGCTAATTGGGGATACTGTAAAATAGATTAATAAGTATATGAATAAATTAATGCTTAAAACAAAATAGAAACAAAAAACTAGAATGTTTTATAATTCAATATTTAAGACCAGTCAAAAGAAAAACATTCGAAATCTCTGTGCAAAAAGTACACATTATTCTTGGCAAAACTGGCAATTACAGTTTTCTGTGTTTGTCATGAGTGAAAAATCCGACATTTTTCTTAGTTATCTTTGAATATCCCTAGATTTTTACTATTTCTAATGCTCGAGTCCAGTTTCGACGACATTATAGGTCCCAAGCATCTTAATGAATTCCCGTACATCACAGTTCTACATCTTCGTATGTTGAATTCAGCGTTCCTCAGTTCANAATATGATACAGGGAACAAGTGAAAGTAAAGTAAAAATATGTCGAGGATTTCCTTTATCAAAATAAATAGTTTCTTTACTTATATTTTCCCAGTACTGGAGTTTCTTAATTTGTTGGCGATCTGAGAGTTGAGTTTCTTATGGGCAGTTTCTTATAAAAAATACGTGAATATTCACTTTGAAACAACACAAACAACTGAATAATTGAATAGAAACAGTCAACTCACCTAAAACATCAACACGACCTTCCATCTTTACAATTTCATTCCAAGTTTCTTCTGTAGAGTTTTCACTACTGAGATCGATCTTGTGTACAAATAAGAATTTATTGAGGTATTTCAACATATTTTTATCTCCAATTTTCTTGATGTTATCATAGTCATCCGTTGTTGCATGCAGTCGAATTTGTGATCCGTACAGCTCTAGTAAAATCAAGGCGCAATCCCATGCGAAATCTGTCTTGCATTGTGCAAACGCTAAAACTTTCGGTTGCACATTGAAATTGCGTCTTGGTATGAAACAAGAGAATCCGCTCTGGGTTCTGTTTTTAAGCTTGCGAATTCGATTTAAAGTTGACGAAGTCTCGCCCATGTTTAGTCTGAATACCGATACCTCCTTTCTCTGCTCTCATGTGCTGTACTCTGCTCACCCCTGCTTCGTGCTGTGCTTAAGTTCTTCGGAGTTCTTTTCAGAAAACCAGAGAACATCAGGGAACCATGCAAAAACTTCTGGATACCTCCAGCGCAAAAACAACGTACAACGCACTTCCTTTATTCGAGTGGATTTCTGTTCAGAACAAACACAGCGCGCAGTATTAATCTTTTAACCTCTGTCATTGTGAGCAAATGCGGTAAAGTTTGATCCAGGGTCTCTGTCAATTCTTAGCCTCACATAAATAATGTAACAATTGTCGCAAAATTAAAAACGAATTTGCGCTATAAATCTCAATAAAAAGATGTGTCTAATTTGATGACTTAACTAACCAATAATAGGCAAAAATATTTACAATGTCAGTTTTGTTTTCAGAAACTGTTTTCGAGATGTTTATTTCGAAACTGCAGAAACCATTGTGGGCGTGTGTAGTGCGTTTGCTTTGATGTGAGATACAGTAGTGATGTGAGAAAATGGAACCTGGTCGCAACCGGCGAAAATGTTTCTAGTCCAGAAGTCAACTTTTCACCCTGGTCTGGTAAATAAGGGCATTTCTGTCCACGGAAACAGTACGTAAGGTAACCGGCTTGTGTAAAACGCAGGTCATGCAGGTTAAGAAAACGCGGGTTAAATCGTGCGGGTCAAAATTAGAGGCCATGGGCATACTGGCTTTCGGCTTACAGCCTACCGATATTGTAAGTAAGATAGTCCAAAG
>REGL01000280.1:179504-196416 GCA_004194395.1 Aurelia aurita complex sp. Pacific
TAAGTCTAGGTGAATACACCCAAAAGTACCAGGTGACTATCAGGTGATTATTACCTGACTGACGTTTCAAAAACGAGGCAATACAATTCCGCCAATCCTATTGGTAAATCGCACAGTTCCCGCGATTTTCCCGTAGCCTTGTATAATACGATACAAGGACGCGTTTTTGTCACCACAGCAACTGATTTAGGCCTGTGATATTTACAATAAACTTAAGCGATAACAAAAAGTGTTTGACTAAATGATATAAGTCAAAATTAGAAGCTATCAGGTAATAATACTCACACTTAACGGTTTTGTAGTTGAACAGGAAAATATAAAGCCCTCGGTCTTATTGCACAGAACTCGCAAGCTCCGTCTGTACTTTCAAGACCTTGGACTTTATATTCTCCTGTACAACCCAAAACCGGTTAGTATGCGCATAATATAGTTAATTACATGAATGAAGTGATCGTTTTTATAAAGGCTGTATACAGGGTGTCCCATAACAATTTGTCGACGTTTGGTTAAATGATAAAGAGCAACAATAACATCTACAGGCACCTTGTTAGATAACCTTGCTCCTAAGATTTCAAATTAATGTTTGATGCTAGAATCTTGCGAATCCTCTAAGACTTCACGGAGTTATAAGCTTTTGAAGTTAAAGTTTGTACGAAAACTGAAACCAGACGTCGCTAACTGACTTGTTTTTCAAAAAGATATCCCAAAATCGAAGTAAAAGAAGGCCGTTTCATGTTTTACCTCTGGTTGATATCAGGCAAACCAAATAGGACTTCAAAAATAATTTAATTCTAGTAACCGTTGCCAAACTTTATTTAAAAATGCAAGTATCTAAAACATGGAATGAAAACTTAATCGATGAGAGACGGGAACATTCAAAACTGTGCTAAACAGGACTCTTCCAAGCATCCATAACCTTGATTCAATGTTAGAGAAAGCTAGTTTATCGAAAGTGCTTTTTAAATTCCATTTGTGCTTTGAATAAACGAGATTTCACTTTCACAAAATATGCAATTTTAGGAGCGTCTGGTTTCAGCTTTCACACAAACTTTAACTTCAAAAACTCGTGGCTCTGTGAATATTTAGCCGATTTGCTAGCTACTGGTGTCTAAAATGGATTTAAAATGTCAACAATATGGTGATCTTACCATGGAGCCCGTTTCTATATCGTTATTTTCTAATATTTAACCAAACGTCAAACAATTATTTTAGGACACCCGGTATAATATGGCAGAAACTTTCCAAAAATATTGTTTGCATTATTATACTGTTCTAATATTTTTTTCCTGTTCATATTTTTCATATTGTATCTGACGTTTTGACATCAACTACATTCAAATTTCCTTCGTGCAGGATTGCAATTTCTTCATCAAAATATACAGCCAAGAAGTCTTCGAGGACAAAGGTAACCCTTGGCTGTCCATTTTAGCAGCCTAGAGCTTGAGAGAGAAGCTCTACATTTTTTGGAAGTCTTTCGAGTTGGTCTTCTCGGGAAAAATCTTCCCCATATTCGGAAGAAAGTGGCCGATTTCAGCCAGAAAATTTCTCAAATAGCTTAACGATCCATGTTTGAAAGGCCACAGCCTCTTGGATATTAAGACAATAGTATATGCAAATATATCATTTAATAGTGAACATGTTCAAATAAATACTGAATTTACCTGCGTGAAATTACCCAGTAAATTTTAACATTATAAGGGGTATTCTAAAAAACCCGCCAAAAACTGCATAAAATCATAACCACATTTTTCGCATCTTTATGCCTTATAACAATGACTTGTACATGCTTTAGTACATGTAATCCCTTTGGGAGAATTAAATGTCATCCATGGTTGCATGACAACATTGTTCCGGATGACTTAATCCTCCCAAGAGGATACAACGTGCTAAAATGTGTTGATGTCATAGACAAAATCGGCTAAGGTTTGTTTACACCCATTCCAAGTCATGTGATCAATCTCTTGATAAAACATCTTTTGATTTCTCTAACATATTTCGTGCCATGCAAAGTTGTGCCATGCAAAGTTGTGCCATGAGTGCAAAAAGTAGCAAAATACTAAAACTTCCCAAGAGTATGGTCACACGACTTGAAATTGATAAAAGTGGCCTGTTTTTTATTGGTAATTTGTTCTTCGAATGAACCAAACTGATGAGAGTGCGACGAAACTAGTTTTTTGTGATTTCCACGTTTATCTTTTCAGCAGTTACTGGTGACTTATTAACTTATTTCTTTCCTTTCAGGTTTTAAGGTTAATTCGGTTTTGTCTTACAGGATTTAACAGTTTTTCTCTTGTTACAGGTTTATTTTGGTTGATGTTTCTTTTACAGGAGTTAATAGTCTTCTTTCTACTGATTTCGCTGTTTTTATTGTGTTTATGGGATTAATATGATGAGTCCGTTATTTAAGGCTATTTTTAAATTTTGTACCACGAATCACTTGTTTACAAATTGGTAAAACAAACCTTAGCCGATTAGCTCTAATGCTGTAAGGCAAAATATAAGGAACTTTTGGCCGAGGTTTTATCGTTGGGGGTTTTCTGGAGAAAATCCCTCATAATTTCAGAACGGAGTGGCTGATTTTGGTCAGGTAAATTTTGAGGTTAATGTGAACATGTCCGCAGTTAAATGATGTATATTTCAATATCATCGTATTGATATCCAGGAAGCAGTGACACTTCAAGCGGGAATCGTTTTTATTGACTTGCCCGGTACATTATCACCTGATATGTATGAATGGTCCTAGCATACGCATGCTTAATCTTCAACTTCCTCAACTCCTTGAAATCTGCTCTGATTTGTCTTTCCAAGTCATCAATCACCCAAGTTCGAACTTTCTTACCCCCTTCTTCGACTGTGTGATCTTCTCTTAAGAAAAAGATCTCCCCGTTGGTTATCCTTACTGCTTTCCTTTCTCCAATATCATACACATCTCGATTCTTCGTTGCGCATATTTTGTCCCCGATCTGAAAATCACGTCGCTTCTTGCTATCCCTAGTAGCATGTTGGTTGTAATGCTGGCAACAAAGTTCATTGATCAAATCGCAGTCTTTCCTGCGAAAAGCAATGAACTGGGATTTTTCATCTCCCTTTCTCTGGCCAATGTCTGTTAAATGTTTCTCTCTTGATAATAACAAACTTGAAATATCCATGGATAATTTTTCTTCATGATCGTTTAGAACAGGCACGAAACCTCTGTCTTTATCAAAAATTGGCCTTCTCTGGAGTGATATTTTCCTAGCATTATCGATGATTAGTTGTGATTCCGCTCTATGATTTGTAGATAGCTTGATCGCTGCTGAGTATAAAGTCAGCGTTTGAAACACATCAGACAACAGATTTCCAGGCTCTATTGAAGGCAATTGATTGATATCGCCAAGCAACACTATTTGTTCTAGTCGGGCGTGGTACTGTAGAATCCCAACGAGCATGGAGAAGAGGCGGACGGAAATGAGACTGCATTCGTCACAGATAAGAAGCCGTGTTCCAGCGAATTTCCACACATCCTCGTCTCCGTCAAGTCCTTTAGCATCGCGTTTTCGGCAATAAGAGACGTAGCTGTATATGACTTGGTGCATCGTGTATGCCTTTACTTTGCCTCTGCGACCTAACAGAGATTGAAATGGCATCACAAGTCAGGCCTTTTGACAAATTTTTACTGGTGAGCTAATTAATCAAAATAGGACCACAAATTCATCAATTAAAGTTTGCGATTTTATACTCTGCAAGACAAAATTGAAAATAGGGAAAAAATAGAGTCTGCGCAGCTCATACACTTTTCTTGTTCGCTGACAACAGCAATTTGTTTGAACTACAGGTTTAATCTCGTCTGTGGAATGCATTGGAAACATAATTTCAATATACTTTGACAAACGTTGCCTGATCCCAGACACATGACATTGTTTGCTTTAATGATGGCACTCTGAAAACCATATAATTTTCCCTAAACCGATTAAATTTCGTTCCTTAATTCCTGGGAACCTGTGAACAAGAAAAATGGATTGATTGCACAGACTCTACTTTTCGCTCTCGTTCCTGTCCTGTACAAGAGCCTACACGCAGGCTACGACTGGGGTGGCTAAACATGACGTCACAGTCCGCCAAGCGCCCTATGTTTTTTCTGAGGTATATACCGGGTGCCCCAAAATGATGTAATATCGTTTGATTGCTTACGAGTCCATAACCAATAAACCGATTTCAAAAATTTTGTTTTGTCTGATTGCCGAAAGCCGAAAGGCTAAATTGTATTCGAAGACGTTGGTTGGGGTTTTACGACGATTTTGTTATGTCGAAAAGAAGATTGATAAGCCTGCTCAAATTCAAGCCTTAGATGGTATGAAAAAGAAGCGGCCTACTTTCCCAGTTAATATTTCAGATGTGATGCAAAAAGCTGAACTTATATGACGTTCAGAGAATATATGTCATTCAGAGAATACGAATTCAGTTAATATTGAGTTCAGAGAATACGAATAGGAGTTCAGCCTTTTGTATCACATCTAAAATTTTGACTGGAAAAATAGGCCGTTTTTTTTCTCATGCCATCTAAGGCTTGAATTTGAGCAGTTTTATCAATCTTCTTTTCGACATGAAGAAATCAGCCTAAACCACAGCCAACATCCTTAAATACAATCTAGCCTTTCGGCGATCGGATAAAATAAAGTTTTTGAAAATCGGTTCATTAGTTATGGTGATACAAGCAATCAAACGATAATACATCATTTTTCGACACCTGGTATAAAGAGGAAATGTCCCTTACCAAGAATAGCAGCAGCTCTTCCAGTTGGTGCTGTAATCAAACATTCATCATCCAACAGCTTGCCAGCTAATCTGACATCATCGTGTGTCAGCATTTGCGGAGCACCATCATCGCTCATAAAAGACGTCCCTTCCACATCTGTGCCCCCAGGTTCTTTGTCAAATGACAAGTTGTCTTTTTGCGTCACATAATCATCGAGCCAGTCTGCAGAGCAAGTTTTGTCAGCTTTGAAAGAGCTGGCATATGTCTTTTCTCTTTTCATCTTTGATGTGTATGCAAATTCAGAATCAGCACCGGGATGGTCTCTTTTCTTGTTCTTTTCACCATCTAAACAGGCAATGGTTGAAACGGGATTGAGAAAAACTGAGTGCATCGGAACAAATTATTATAAAGGCAATGTGTCCACGTAAGTATAGCTGCGTATACACTCTTGTCAAAATATGCTGACACGATGCTGACGAAGAGCCTCGAAGAGCGGGCAGTGATTGGCAGAATTTAACTGATCACATGCAAACTAAAATTTCAGCTCCGGAAGCGCAACCGCAAGTAAGTCATCAGGCTGTTTAGTACGCTGCTTTACTAAAGTGATCATATGAAACTTGACGTGAAATTGGCATCCCGCCGGCAAAGGCACTGTACTTACATGGACACATTACCTTTAAAGGGGTTGTATGAGAACTCCCTGCCATTTCTTGTTAATTTTATCACTTTTTGAAGAGCAATTTATTTGGTACAATTTATCATGAGTTTAAAATGAATACCTCATCAGGGAGATCAATCTTTGTACTTCGACGTGACACCAAAAAACATCTCTTTATGTCTTAGGGTTGCTGAGGTACAAATAACGGATCGATCAAAGTAAGTAATTCCCAAGCTAAAACGAAATCTCTGAAAAAGTTTCTGAACGCTTATTTGATTGGTGAAATTCATATGACACCAAGTACCGGGTGTCCCAAAAAAACGCAACGGATTTGATCGGGACTAGCGACAAGAATTTAGGTCCAGTCAATCCAAAATAATGTTTGATATAATGCTCGATAGCTAACTTGAAGATAGATACCTTGTTTGTTGATATTGGTGCATGGAGAGTTGGAATATCTATCTTGGAAGTCCAAATTTGCTTCCATCTCCAAACCAGAGGTTTTGGGTTTTTGCCTAACTGAAAACGTGCTTGAGGAATCTTCTCAGTAATATGCCTAGTGTAGTACTGTGAGCATGCTAAGGCACACATGTTTACACCTTGAAATTGAAATTTGAAAGCTAAAAATTGACAAACATAACAATGCCGAAGGGAAAATTCACAAATGAATATATTTCTTCAATCATAGTGCACCTGCAAAAGAGGCAAGCACGAATGAGTAGTTTTAAGGATCTTATCCATGGATAATTTTCCCTTGGGTAAATTTGATTTCTTATTTCGCAACAATTCGAAGAAAGATTATACAAAATGAATTTCATTAAAGTCATGAAGATTGCAAGAACTAATTCATTTTCACACCCAAGCAAACTATTTTGCGGAGTACTTTATTTCATGAGACAGATGCTATGCTAACTTTTCGAAACTTTTGAAGCAGGAAAAAGGATGTCTTTTCAGGAAAAAATTTATGAATTTGTTTTAATTTCTATTCAAATGTTTTCCTCAGCACGAGGCTTTATTCTCTTATTTCACGGTAATTCAGGAGATTCCCCAAAATAGCGCGTTTGCAGTTTAGGCTAAAAGCCACAAGCTCTGGTTTGGAGGTTCAGGCAAATTTGAGCTTTCAAAATTAATATTCCAATATTCCATGCACCAATATCATTAAATAAGGTATCTATCTTCAAGTTAGCTATCGAGGATTATGTAAAAAATTATTGTGGATTGATTGGACCTAAATTCTTGTCGCTAGTCCCAATCAAATCCGTTGCGTTTTTTTTTTGGACACCCGGTACAACGATCGACACAAATCGTGTCCACAATACCCACGAGTAATCTCCTCACTTCGTGCAAGAAGAAAATACATTTCATTTCCCTTCCAGGCTTAAAAGATTACCTTTAGAAAGCTATCAGATCATATACGCCATTGCTTTCATAGAGATTTGATTCTTGACTCTTGAGAGGAATGTAATATGTTTGAGTGAGGATGATTTTGATCGAGGTTTTAGGCCTCTTTGCAAGCATTTTCAAGTTANAGAGATTTGATTCTCGACTCTTGAGAGGAATAAAATGTGTTTGAGTGAGGATGATTTTGATCGAGGTTTTAGGCCTCTTTGCAAGCATTTTCAAGTTACAGATTTTTGATATTGTACTTACATTTCCAATTACATTCCCATTTCCAATGCCTCGAGTATTCTCTAGACTGATTACAAGTTCATAGTTATCGCTATTGATAGACGGATATGGACGCTCAAACTACGGCTCATGGACTTTAACATTGAAAATTAGGACGAAACTGTTCCCCTTGATTTCATGTTCGGATATGGAAACCATAGCAACATTGTACCAAAAGCTGAATGCTCCAGGCAATGGCGGATGGACCTAAGTTGCTGGCTTGAGCCTTAGATGATAATACGCCTCCAAATTCAAGTTTTCAGTGATGCTAGCCATCAACAAAAGTCACAAGTATCCAGATGAATGTTTCCTCAATCCCGTTTTGAGCAAAAAATATTGTCGTTGTTGTCGTTATTGTTGTTGCGATAAATGGGACTATGTTGTGAGTCTAAGTATTCTCCACATGACGATTCTTCAAACATGTCAATTTCTTTTTGGTCCATCAAGTATATAAAGTATTTTGACTAAACGAAGGGCATACCTTGTTTTTTAGCTTCGTTATCGTGTAATGGACATTTGATCACCACTCTTGACAGCAGTCTACTAACAACATACGTCTTGCCACAACCTCCAGGCCCTGACATCACAACTACAGGCTTCTCTGTCATCATCTCTGCCGCTGTAAGCTGATCTCTATCGCCTCCAAAGTCCTAAAAATGTTTTCCAACGTCAAAATCTGCGTCGAATTTCAAAGTAGCCTTCTGTGAAGAAGGTCAAAGGTGCAAGCATTATGACCACTAGACTTTTTTCCTTGATATTTCTACAGGGTGTCCCAAAAAAATTCTGTCCCGTTTGCCTGAAAATGGCAACAAAACGGCAAAAGATTCGCGCCAAAATTTTGCATGATGTTGATCTTCAGAATCAGTTGAACTTTGCTACGATCCCCTTAACAATCAGTTGAACAATGATGGAGCTATGACCTTCGGGAGACGAAATTTCACTGATGACTGAAACCAGCGGTCAGCCTTTTGTATTACTATTTTGCAGCGATAAATAGCTCCATGGATGAAATGAAACAGCAGCCTCCAATGTCATACCTCTCGTGAAAATTCTGATAATCATCAGAGAGTGTTCAACTATTTCTTACCTCACAGAAAGTATTTCTTACATCACATGAAGCTATTTATCACTGCAAAATAGTAAGACAAAATGAACGACGGCTGGTTTCAGTCATCAGGGAAATTTGGTCTTCCGAAGTTCATAGCTCCATCATATTTCAACGGATGGTTACGGGGATGGCAGCACACTGTATTTGAACATCTGAAGAGCAAAAGCATATAAAAGTTTGGCGAGAATCTTTTTCCGTTTTGTCACGATCTTCAGGCAAACGGTGCACAATTTGTTTGGGCACCCTGTACATTGAGAAGCTGAGCTTATCAAAGCATTGTCCTGGTCTTTCCTCTCGACGTGACCACACCTCGTGATTCCCTTTAGCCTGGAATTACAGAGAGTTGGCGACTCTCCTTACTCTACGTAGCAAGTTCACAAGGAGGGGACTCAAACCATCAACCTTCGATGGTAGTCGAGCCTTGGGGGTGAAGCTACCCAAAACCGGGGGACGGGGACTTGTGGATCCCAGTTTTGGGTAATAATTCCCATCAATCCCCAGTTTTGGGTTATATTTAGATAGTGATATACCTGTTGACTATCAGCAAGAATGTTGCTGTTTTGTTTGGCTCCTGCACATTACATTTTGTATAGAATACATTTTGTGGAGCTTCTACAAAGTTTGAATTGAGAAGAAAGGTTTTGGTATCATTTGACTTGTCTTTGCAGGTGTGGGATTACAAGAATTCCCCAATTTTGGGTATGTCATCATGAAAGTTACCCCAATCTTGGGTGGTCTTTTCAAATAATTATCGTCAGTCTTGGGTGCTTTTGTCTAGGTCTCCCACTCAAGTACCCGTCCCAAGTCTTGGGTAGCTTCACCCCCAGGAGTCACGCGTGCTACCACTGAGCCATCGCCACTAGACTGATTACTTGAGCCCCTTGTGTCCCTGCAGTAAACCTTGCTCAACTTTACTCTTAATGAAATTACGATTGAATTCAATCCTATTCGTAAAATACAATTTGCTGCAATGCAAAACATACCTGCAGAAAGATACTTGCATTTTACGCCCGGGGGGCACGCAGCACATGCACATACGGAGAGGTAAGTCCGATATTTTTAGGTCAGAATATTGCCGAATGTGATATTTTTGGGTCTAAATTAATGGAAATTATGGCCATGATATTTTTGGGCATCAAATGTAGTCAAAATGATATTTCTGGGTTCTTTAAAGGCAATCCTGGCCTCAATTTCCATTGCTTCGGGATCTTTCGTGTTCATTTACAAATGTCAAGGTAGAAAATGAGCTGATATGGTTTCCCCGGGTACAATTATACAATTAATCGATACAATTAATAGATTTCTAAATCCCAAATCACCACGAACAAGTCTTCTCTTTGTCCATTCAAGTCGATTCTTTAGAAAATTTGATCGACTTTTTTTATCGTTTTCAGTTTTTGAAAACTAAACTTTTAAGAAACTCGGGTCTCGCTCTAAAAACTGAAAGTAGAAAAATTTGCAAAAAATCAAAGAATCTAATTCAGGCTTTTTGCTAAAGATTAAATCATGAATCTTCAAAATCGGCCCAGCGTACGATTTATTGCGGCCTGCCAAACGTGCATAGTTTATTTTGGCGCACCCGGTATATAGACTGTATTAGTAACTTCACTTCGAATTCTCGCATTCAAACAATTATGCAGTGCAGAACAAAGTCTATAAAAGATACAGAACACTGCCGTAGAAAAGTGAAACACATAAGACAATTAATCAAGGATGTACCCATACGTTTTGAAGTAACAGATGAAGCATAAGATTAGAAAGATAATATACGCAATCTACTTTAGTTTGATACTCATCAATAAAGTTTTTCTCGAGTCTTTAAGCCAAATTATGGGGTTTGAAATACCTTGGATTAAGAAGGGAAATTCATTTGCAAGTGTACAAAATAATAGTAGGCTTGAATTAGCTTTTATTTTATAGCTATTGTATATATGCCTACTTTAAATAAATTAATAACAATAATAATAATAATAATAATGATAATGATAATGATAATGATAATGATAATGATAATGATTTAATAATAATAATAATAATAATAATAATAATAATAATAATAATCTAGATCTGATCTGAAAAGAGAACAAAACAACGTGAATATGAGAGAGATGGAGATCACAGTAGAGATGGTTAAAAAACAGAGTAGAAAGATCCCTAATTGGAAGGCTCCAGGAAGAGACGGTGTCCAAGGCTATTGGATCAAGCAACTGTCATCATTGCACGAAAGAATAGCAAATCAGCTGAATGAAATCATATGTGGCGCAAACCGGCTACCTGAGTGGATGACATATGGGAGGACTGTTCTATGTCAGAAGGATCCTGCTAAGGGCAGAGCAGTTGATAATTATCGACCCATATCCTGCCTACCCTTAATGTGGAAGTTACTCACGGGCATGATTGCAGAAGAGATATATGGTTTCTTGGAAAGGGAGAAAATATTACCAGATGAACAGAAGGGTTGTCGAAAGGGGAGTCGTGGAACAAAGGACCAACTATTGATAGACAAAACTGTGCTGAAAGATTGTAAAAGGAGAAAGACTAATCTAGCTATGGCGTGGATTGACTACAAAAAGGCATACGACATGGTTCCCCATAGCTGGATTATAGAGTGCCTGGAAACATTCGGGATAGCAGAGAATGTTAGAACATTCATGAGTGACAGTATGCGATCATGGAAGCTAGAATTAACATCGGCTGGTGAAAGGTTGGGAGATGTGCATATTCAGAGAGGAATTTTCCAGGGGGACAGCCTATCTCCACTACTGTTTGTGTTATGTCTGATTCCACTGACATTGATCTTGAGGAAAGTAGCAGCTTTTTATGAATGGGGTGACAAGGAATTCAGAGTCAATCATCTATTATTCATGGATGATCTCAAATTGTTTGCCAAGAATCAGGACCAAATAGATTCACTAGTACAAACTGTACATCTCTTCAGCGAAGACATCGGGATGCAATTCGGTTTAAAAAAGTGTGGAGTGCTGGTAATGAAGAGAGGAAAAGTTGTGAACCAAAATGGTATTGCGCTTCCGAATGGGCAAATTATGAAAGAAATCGATGAAAATGGATACAAGTATCTGGGTATTGTGGAAATGGATAAGATCAAAGAAACGGACATGAAAGACAAGTTTGCAAGCGAATATAAAAGGAGGTTGAAATTGGTTTTAAAATCGAAATTGAATGGCAGGAATAAGATCTTGGCAATTAACACGTGGGCTGTATCAGTATTGAGATATGGAGCAGGTATCCTGAAATGGACAAAGGATGAATTAAAGAAAATGGATAGGAAATCGAGGAAGATCATGACAATACATGGTGCATTTCACCCTAAGAGTGATACAGACAGGTTATATTTGACTAGAGAGAAAGGGGGACGTGGACTGATTAGCTGCGAGGATTGCGTTAGAAGTGAGGAGAATAATTTGGGGTGGTATGTCAGGAATTCTGTTGAGTCATTGATTCGAGGTGTTAGGCTTGCTAAAGTGATAGACACTGAATATGTTGTCAGTAAGGATGAGTTCAAAAGGATATGGATGAATGAGAAAGAACAAGGATGGAAGGAAAAAAGAATGTATGGTCAGTTTGTTAGAGAGATGCCGGAATCAATCGATGCAAAGGAGACATGGAAGTGGCTGAGAAAAGCTGATCTAAAGATACAAACGGAGTCACTTTTGTGTGCAGCACAAGAACAGGCCCTCCGAACAAATTATGTTAAACACCATATTGACAAATCAGCAGAGTCACCACTTTGTAGGATGTGCGAAGAGAAAGGCGAAACTGTACATCACATTGTCAGTGAGTGCAAGAAGTTGGCACAGAAAGAATATAAACGAAGACACGACAATGTTGCGAGAATGGTGCATTGGCATTTATGCAAGAAATATGATCTAGAAAGGGCAGACAAATGGTATGAGCATTCCCCTGACGGTGTAGTTGAAACTGACGAGGTAAAGCTACTATGGGATGTGAACATTCAATGTGATCATGTAATCGAGGCAAGGAGACCGGACATAGTTGTTGTGAATAAAGGTGAAAGAAAATGCACTATAATTGACATTGCTGTGCCAGGTGATAGTAGGACTAGTGACAAGGAAAAAGAGAAAGTGGATAAATATCAAGATTTGAAAAGGGAAATCAAGAGGATTTGGAACATGAGAAGTGTGATAGTAGTACCTGTGATTGTCGGTGCACTTGGAAGTGTAACCAAGAAACTGGATGAATGGCTGGAAAAACTGGACATCACAATAAATACAGCAATCCTACAGAAGACGACGCTATTAGGAACAGCCAGGATATTGAGAACAGTACTTGAGTACTAAAAGAGAATGACCCCAAGGGACCCTTGGTCATGGGTTGTGACCCGCTCCCTTGGGATGTAAATTCGGCGATGAGAACTGCCAGTGCTTAAAGCAGAAAATATAATAATAATAATAATAATAATAATAATACTAGTATAATAAACTAAACCATCCTTCAAAATCAAAAAGAAAATACCGGGTGAGTCAGAAAAAAGAATCTCCACTTGCAAGGCCACTGCTCCATGAATATCAAAGCAATAATATTGAAAACTGTCTGGTTTTATTGCAATATGTTCTATTAGATTCAGTAATATACCCGGCCTTAACCGGGCATTCCTTTCCATGGATTTTCTGCAAAAAGCCCCTTCCAAAAACCTACAAAGACGAATGAAAAAAGGGGGAATTTTCCTTCCTAAATTTGCTGACACTCAAATAAATTCATGTATTTTGTCCTCTTGGGAGAATGGAACCCCCCTGAATATGTCATCGATACCAGAAGGGGCAAGGAATGACTTGCTCATCCTCCCAAGAGGATAGCACGTGCCAAAGCGTCCACAAGTCATTGCTGTAAGGCCATTGTAAGGCAGATATGTCAGGGAAATTTGTTCATGATTTTGGGCACGTTTTTAAGTTTTTTGGAGAGGATTTCTCCAGAAAATCCCTCATAATTTTAGAATGGAGAGGCCGATTTCAGTGAGGTAAATTTTATGGTAGATTTGAACATTTCTACCATTAAACTATGCATTTGCCGAGATCATTGCCGATTTTGATTTTTTTCACACTTCATACTCTTTTATCATAGCTTTATAATAGAAATTATCATACACTGTCCAAAGTGCGATTTACTTTATTCAATTGCTTATACGAATCGGTAGGAGCTTTTGCAAGCCTAGCAGTGCTTGTAACAACAAACATACCTCTTCATAAACTGCAGTTTTAGGAAGGCAGGGTGATCCTCTCATTAACATTGCAACGGCTTTAGCGATAAACACTTCATAAGCTTTGATATGTGGAAAAACAATTACTTCTTCTCTGCTCAGCAGATGATCTTTCTCAAGAACCTCACATTCTGTCAGATAATTTACAGCTTGCTCGATTTCCTTCTCACTCAAATTTCTGCTCACAACAGCATTTCTGGTTGAATACCAATGCTTGTGGCATAACTGCTTTTTCGTCACATATGTATGTCCATCATTGTATGTGATCTTCTTCATCGCGTTGTAAACATACAAAGCATTCTGCATTGGTAACGGCATTTTATTCAATATTCTACTATCAATGAATCCTTTCAGCTTCACTTCAGTTCCTGCTAACCCATATTGTTTTTTTGTATTCACCATGTATCCAAGGTCCCAAGGATTTTCTTTTATCATATCATCCATTTCCTTCAGTTTCTCCAGAGGCAAAGATCGAACAATGCTGTGTGCATCTTTAGGGAATAATGCTGAGCAGTATTTTGTAAAGTTTACACAGTGGTAAAGTTTGCCTTGATCTATGGAGAATTCAAAGAAAACGTCAAATTAGCTGAAAGTTAGTAAAAGACCCTGTGTAACCCATTTTCAGTCTCAATCCCACAATGACTGTATGAAAATTATGTTGACCTAGCCATTTCATTGATTGATTGATTGATTGATTGATTTGATTGATTGATTTCATCTTTTTACCAATGGCAGCCATCAGTTAGGATAACTAATTTACAGGAGGCCATGCTAAGAACTTACAATAACTCACAATTGACAACAAAAACAACATTTATATATCTAACTACACTAAATTACAATTCGTCATGAATAAACAAAACAAAAATGAAAGGAATATTTCATGTTCACTTTTGCACCTCATTTTTTGAATACTATTATGGTTGAAGAATTTCTAACTTCAGTGCCAAGACTGTTTGAAAGTTTGGCGCCTCAGTACGAGAAGCATTTCTGTAGCCTGCGTGCAGACTTTATTTTCCACTGCGAAGGAGAGTCATGACCAATCTTCGCAGTGGGAAGTAAAGTCTGCACACAGCTAGCATTTCTGCACCCCTGCCCATTTTCATAATGTCAACCAACATGAGGTTAATTTCAGTGTTCCTAGGAGAACGAGCCGTAGAATAGTTGACATAATGAGTAGCAAATTGCATTATCTTTTCAATTTTGAAATGAAAATTAAATCCCATCGCTTTTGAATTCAAACAACAGAAATTCCTAGAAATAATGACTGATTTTTGTTTCCATTAAAACTTAAATTGTTGCAAAACTGTCTCAGTACCAGGTGTCCCATGAAGAAGTATGAAGATTTGGTTGAATCCAGCAAATGTGAATTTAGCTTTTGATTAATGGTTAATCACTCTCAAAATGTTCCTTGATAGTTAACTTGAACATAGACACCTTGTCTGTTGGTATTGGTGCTTTGAGAGCATAAATATCGATCTTCAAAGCTCAAATATGCGTCCACCTGCAAACAAGAGCTTTGGCCTTTTGGCCTTAGCAAGTTCCTGAAGCACATCAAAATCAAGAACTGAAATTAATGAGAAATTAAGAAACTTCCCAACGGGTGACTGGAGGGTAACTTTTGGAAAACAGAATAACACAAGATCTAATATTGTTCAAATTTTATCAAGGCTCTCATTGATTTAAATGCTGTGCCTTAAGAAATTGCTTAGGCCAAAAGGCTAAAGCGGCTTGCAGGAAGAGGTAAATTGAGCTTTCAAGATTGACATTTCTGTTCTCAAATCACCAATACCAACAAATGAGGCATCTTTGTTCAAGTTAACTTTTGAGGAACATTTTTAGAGTGATTAGACATTGATTAAAGCTAAATTCACATCCCTGGAGTCAACCAAATCCGTATACGTTTTTTTGGGACACCCAGTATTTTTCTACCCAAATCGTCATAAAGAAGGTGATATTTGAAAATGAAAACATACTTTACCTGAGTTTTCAAGAGCCCTTTCAATACAATTTGCAACATCTATTAAGTCTTCAACCTGCTGCATACATTCAATTGATGATTTCAGTGTTTTAAACAGTAAGTGCTTGTTATTTCTGTGAGCAACTTGTTGTAATAACAGAATATGTTGATGGTGCACTCCACATTCATTCAGGAAAAGGGACAGAATTGTTTCATCCACACCTGGGTCATCTCTCAGTCGTGCTTGTGCAGGTTCTTTTAGCAATCTAGTTTTCCTCCCTTTTCTGTCTGGTACCTTCAAGTTTAAGGTCAACTCCCACCAAGGATACAAAAGAATCCGCTGAAAGCCTCCATCCACATTTATTGGCTTGCCAAGAGTTTTATTTGCAGCATTGTTAATCAATACAAGAGCGAGATCCTTGAATCTTTTGAAACCTCTTGGTCCTTTACCACCTTCTCCAAAAGACCCTGCTGTAACATCACCAACCTTGGAAGAAGAGGTATGACATTTAGATATGGAGTGGAACCTTTAATCTTGAGCTATGCTAACGATCCGTTTTAGGTTTTAAATGTAACAGAACACTGTTTATTCCTAGTGTCTTAAATGCCAAGAAACATACAGTAGCTGCAGCAGTGTTAGAGACCACAGTGATAATTCACCCACTTAAGAATGAAAAACAAATTAAGAAACGGTCTGTACTACAAGGTGTCCCAAAAAAATTGTGCCCCGTTTGCCTGAAGATTGCGACAAAACGACAAAAGATTCTCGCCAAACTTTTGCATGATGTTGCTCTTCAGATATTCAATTAAAGTTTGCAACCATTCCCGTAAAAATCCGTTGAAAATGATGGAGCTATTACCTTCAGAAGACCAAATTTGCCTGATGACTGAAACCAGCGGTCGGCCATCTTGTCTTGCTATTTTGCAGTGATAAGTATCTTCACGTGAGGTAAAAAATAATTTTTGTAAGGTAAGAAATAGTGGAACTCTCCGAGGATTATTGGCATTTTCACGAGAGCTATGACATTGGAGGCTGTTGTTTCATTTTCAATCCATGCAGCTATTTATCACTGCAAAATAGTAAGACAAAATGGCTGACCGCTGGTTTCAGTGATCGGGCAAATTTGGTCTCCTGAAGGTCATAGCTCCATCATTTTTCAACGGATTTTCATGGGGATGGTAGCAAACTTTAATTGAACATCTGAAGACCACCATAATGCAAAAGTTTGGCGAGAATCTCTTACCGTTTTGTCGCAATCTTCAGACAAACGGGGCATAATTTTTTTGGGACACCCTGTAGAATTCAAAATTTTTCATGTTCACTTAAGAAACTAATATAAGTAGTCTAATCCAAGTTTCTTATAAAACAACGTGTATCCATCATCCGTTACCTGCTTCTTTCCCCAGAATTGGCATTCCATGCTTCCCTAGGGGGGGGGGGTACTTAGTCTATTTTGCTGACGGGATGTGCGCTCCTTTCTGGGTATAGTTTTCACCTCTTTTTCTGACCCCAGGTATCAAAAGAAGGCAATTTTTCTAAAGCCAGT
>REGL01000280.1:283033-298789 GCA_004194395.1 Aurelia aurita complex sp. Pacific
TTCGTTTCTCGGCATGATGGAGCCAAACTCGAACTCTCAAAGGGAACGCGGTTCGATATATTTTCTTGACCTTCCTTGTTTTGCTCACATGTCTATATTGGAATGACACATATATATTGTTCAATATTTGTGCAAACATCTGAATTAGGCAGTCAGGATGTGAACAATAAACAAACCCGACAAGCTGCAGCTTATGTCATAAATGCAAGAAGGAAAGTGACCAGTTAGGGGCTGGGTGTGAATAAATAACACCTTTTATTAGAACACAACTGGGAGGAGGGCAAACTGAAGCAGGAAGGGGAATAGTTTGGGGGAGGGCATCAATAGATAAACACTTTTCGTCTGACCAACTGACTAGTTGTTGCCAAATAATAACGTCAAAGAAAAGGGATTAAATTGACAAAATTTGTCAGAGGAAAGTAGTACGAAATCAACTTGATGAACAAGGATGGTGACACGGGGTTATGGGTTAATGCTTAAAAACAAAGGTGCAAGACTCTGGAATAACCTCCCAGATAAAATAAAACATATCAACAACGTAAAATCATTTTCTAACGAAATAAAACATCTTTGACTCCTTCAATACCAATAAAACAAAGAAACAAAAAACAACATATTAAATCAAATACAAAATGACTTAACCTGTAACGTTTTATAATATTAACCATTATACTTTTACCAGTTTGCTACTACTATTCTTCTCGTTACGTTTTGTATATATTTCGCTTGTTTTTGTTCTCAAAGCGGCTCAGACTAGATTAGCTTTGTTTATTCTGAGTCGCATAAATTTTACAGTACATTGTATTATGTATTATGTATTTCTTATGAAGTAAGTTTGAATTGAATTGAATATGGATGGTACACCGACCTTTTTAAAGATTTGAAAGATTTGAGCCATATGCTGGTCCCTATTATAGTGCCTGGCACTGATACCTTAGGCACTGGGTGCTGGTAGAGATTACTTTGGTACATGGGGAATTTTTCGAGAACTGGTACACAGAAATCATTAACCTTTTATTCCGACTTTTTCCCAACATCTTTCTGTAATTTCGTATTTCAAGTGGCACTTTTTTCTGGTCCAGTGGTCTCTGGTACTGACATTAAGGGTACTGGGTATCGGACATCTTGTACATGGGTACATTTTCCCTGTCACAATCCTCATGAACGAATGACGTGCGTTGCGTGTATGTATGACCAGGATTTGATGGTGCTGGGAAGGAAGATGACTGGCAACGCGTTAATAAACAAACGCCTTGTGGTTTAAAACAAGTGGAATAGATCGCACAATATAACGTTGAGTCATACGAACAGTATGGTTTTGAAGGACGATGGACTTGATGTCACGAAATGTGCCAACGTTATGAATTTTCCACAGGGATTTCGCAATGATACTTGGTGATTAGCATATGGAAGGATTCTCCGCTTTCTGAAACTACACGTTTTGTTAAGAAATTGGTTTATAAGAAACTAGTACTACGATGACAAAAAATTTAAGAAACCCTGGTACTACATTCAAGAACAATTAAGAAACTCTACAGTTTTATTTCTAGAATAAGAATCGGAAGATTACGGCTCGAGTGGCATTTTTTTTAACTTTTTGACTGTAACAATTTTTAACTTTTTGCCTTACTGTGCATGGCTTATTCGTGATGAAAATATTAAGAAACTTTTACTACTAAAACACCGACATTTTCATGCGAAATTAAGAAACTTTTAGTACTAAGTGCTGATTCAAGATTCATATAAAAACATTTAGCACTTATTAAAATCAGCGAGTAAATTCTCATGGGCTGCAGTTTAGTTTCTGATTATTTATACACAGTACAGACGTTGGCCATTCGATTTCACATCGACACAACAAATTCAACAAATCATAGCATTTCAACTGAGAGTCCCACTGGCTTTTTAGTGATCCCGGGTGAACCAGAAAAAGGTTATCATTTTTCAAAACTCATGGCACAAAGAATAGACTCAATCCACTCGTTCCAATATTTTCACGCCATTCCATTTTTACAGAGACTCATACTGATACAAAGTGATATGCAAGTATACAACAATTGCAAGATTAGAAGATACTAAATTTCCTTCAGGCTTCTTAGAAATCATAATGGTTTGTTTTACAAGGTNAAAGAATAGACTCAATCCACTCGTTCCAATATTTTCACGCCATTCCATTTTTACAGAGACTCATACTGATACAAAGTGATATGCAAGTATAGAACAATTGCAAGATTAGAAGATACTAAATTTCCTTCAGGCTTCTCAGAAATCATAATGGTTTGTTTTACAAGGTGCCCAGCTTTTTATCATTCCAAACTTCACAGTTTGTTTTCTTGAAGTTCTCTTGATGCCTGATGTGCATTTACATAAAACAAGTTACATATTATTGCATAGCTATCTCTAGATCCTGATAAGTTTATTTTGCAAGCTGGACACTATTGTCTGTTCCTGCAAGAAATGTGTGCAAGATTTTTTTCCGGTCGCAGGAAGAATTTTGTTATGCCCTGTGGGACACCAAACACTTCTTGTAGATATGCTTACCAAGATAAAATACCTTATGACGCTCCTCATACGATCCTTTCAATCTTTCCAATAGGACAGAGGCCGATAAAGTGTGGGAACAGGGGAACGCCGTTCCAAGGAAATTTATGCAAGATTTGTAAGCTGGAGGAAAATTTTGAAAGGAAGCTGACTTTTATACTGCAACCAAAAGATCGCAGAATCTGAATCGGTCATAATTGTTATCTTGAAAATTAAATTGCTGCAGTAACTTCAATTAAGAAGAATCATGACCAAGATGCTTGTATTTAGTAGATTTTATGTCAACACTATCATTGAGCTGTGTAGTTGCTTTTTGTGCCTATGTAGTGCTTTCTTTCAAGGAAGGAAGAAAGTGGCAACCAGATTTGTATGTGCTCATCTTCATGACGAAATTCATGTGCATTTTCGTTGCTCACCTGCAGATATCGTGCCTATTTTGAGCTACCTACATATAAGCATTTGTTTCATGTTATCTCGAGTTTAAACCTTCAGCCGTTGGTTTATGAAGGTGCTCAATCTCACCAAGTAGCTTTTTAACTACAGGGTGCCCCAAAAAAATTGTGTCCCGTTTGAAAACAATATAGACTTCGCAAAGGTGGAACATATTTCCCAATCAAATACAAATATATTGAAAATTTAGGCTTCGGATTCACCATCAGGGAATGCTAATGAAAAGCTTCTCTGAAGTCCAAACTCACTGTCTTTTGTGGCATCACGTTCAGAACTTCCAAACCTGCCATTTTGAGAATTTTGGAGTCAATTAAAAACAATTTTCGAGTCTACCACGTCTACCGTTTTCAGAATTGATACCAACAAAACACACCCAAGTAAAAATTAGTCTATTCGCAAGATTTTGACTGTGAAAACCTCTCAATTAATGCCACCAAATTAATCAGAGTATTTTGGAACTTAAGTTGGAAGTGGTACATGGTTTGTCCCGCCCATCGTACAAGCCACATCCTACATAGGAACCATGTTCAAGGATTTCGGTTGCTAAAGCTATAGTAGAGTCTTATTGGACAGCGTGGTTCCAGGCACTCAGACAGAATGGTGGAAGGAGTCTTTGCCGTTGTCTATGGTTTTCGTTGTTCCCTGAAAATTTCCTCTCAACCAAGACCCTGACCCCCTGTGTACATTGTAACCCCGACCCCTTGTGTAAATTGTATCAGTTCATTTTTGATCCGTTACTTGTTATGGAGACGAGATAAGGTTTGTCCAAGGAAACGTTTGTGTCCCCCCGTGCAGAAGCGTTTTGGGTTGTAACTCTGCCGGGCGCATGAGCATTAACCTACTGCACGTTTTGTTCAATTTTTCTCCAGTGTTATTTGTGTTACTTAAAGACTTTTAACAGCATCTTATTAAATTCGACACGGCAAAAAAAAACGATGTTTAAAGGGGCTGCACAAGCCTTTCATAAACAATCGGAAAGTACGGGACAACCCGCGCAAGTGACTAAAGCCTTTGGTTATTAATGGCGGCCAGTTTCATTGCAGCTTCTATATAAGTTTCATTGCAGTGTTTTCTTGTCTATGCCTTTGAAATGTGATGGAACTTTTGATATCTATTAAAAACTTTCAAATATTTGGATTTGGAAAAAATATATCCACCACAGCTTGTATCACCAAGACTGTCGCAGATACTTTGGATTACTATTCTCTGTGCAAAATCACCATTAGCTATGCTGTGCTAAGCCTAAACATATCCGATGATTTGACACGCAGAGCCACGTAGAGCCACGTAGAGCCACGTAGAGCCACGCAGAGCCACGCAGAGCCACGCAGAGCCACGCAGAGCCAAGCAGAGAGGAGGGGCTGTACGGCTCCTTTAACTGAGCCTTGGCGCAAGAGCATGATCAATAGAGACATACTGGCTCAAAACAAGAGACGGACTTATTTCAAAGCCTATAACTTCATAAACATATCATATCAAGTCTTCATTAAAACATATCAAGTGCCGCATAAGTCAAAGAACGTTACGTGAAGGAGCTTTAAAACAAGTGACCGGGTTTGTGACCGGGTTTACACAGAAACTAGAAATAACAGCAAAGCATGTGGCAACTTCTCCAAAAGGTGGCACAACATATTGATACTATTTTAGCCAAAACATTCGAGTAAAGATAACACTAGTGCAACTCCTTTGTTGAAGAAGGTGGGTTACAAAATGAACTCAACTTCACAAGGATTCAAACCTCAACAAAAACACCGGAAAATTTTATTCTGATGCAAGTTGAACACAGGTAAAAGTTTGGTTTGTAATCTTTCTTAAATGAAGCTTTTCCTGAACAATATTTTCAAGGTGTTTGTAGAGAAAGGTTTCTGTTACCAAACCGTATAACAATTTCTCGTTATGCGCAAATTGTCGAAGCTCATACGTAGGGGAGACCGGGGACAATTTTAACACGGGGCAATTGTAACACTAACTCTCACGCCTTACCGAAAAGTGCAAAAAATCTGATTTTCGCACAGAGCATGCTCATTCTAACCCTCTACATACTACTTGGGATACAGGAATATTCAGCCAAGTTTGCACGATTTTCGGAGGAAAAACATGTTTTTGAGTACGAAAGTAAATACGTGCTTTCAATTTAAATTTGTGTCTGAAAGATTTTGTTCTTGAGTAAAAAATTTCATTTTCACATCACAGACATGGCATCTATTTAGGATCAAAACACGTTAAAATTTTTAAGCTCCACAGCTTATGAGATGTGAAAATGGAGAATAACGATAGCTGACCAGGTCAGGGGCAATTGTAACACGCTGTTACAATTGTCCCCGGTGTAGGCTGGCCGACGGTTTGGTTTTGATTCATGTTCTAATCTGGTGGAAGAATGTGCATCCATGCAGTATTAAAGAGGTAAAAGTTGAAATTAATGATAATAGAAATTGTTTCCTCAATTGATTCAATTTTTTTCAACTGATGCACCCAAACTTACAAAGAAATAAAAACCATGTCTTATTCTTGATTTTTTCTTTTTAAAGCCATGAATAATCTTCCTCCTGGTGCTACATTTTTTGTGTAAGGAAAAACAGAGTCGTGCAATAATCATCTGTGATGATTTTATAGATATGTAAAAATTGCTCCAACCATCTGTTACAATTGCTCCGTGTTACCGGGGCAATTGTAACATTTGACCACTTATTTTGAAACTATCACAGCATCACAAAAATTGGTTCTATGTGATGGAAACTAGTGTCTATTTTATTCCAAGGGGTGCAACTACAGTATCATTTACCTTCAAGAGCACAATTAATCATTATTTAGACGATATGGCTGATTTTCCAAAAAGTGTTACAATTGACCCTGGTCTCCCCTACGCTTTTCATTTAGTAGTTTGCAAAATATTGAAGACAGTATGCCGTGAGAAGGCAAATACACTTAAAAGAACTTATCACTTTTAAAATCCTTTGCTCGAGGAAAACTCTCGGATAAGATGCGAAAAGGTAACGTTGGCTGAGAAAATATGACCAATGTTGCAAGAAAATACATTAAAAGTTTCTTATTGATAATCAAGCACAGCTGTTGTGTTGCTCAATGTTTGTTGACATAAAACAAACATTTTCTATCTGCAAAGGACTTGCAAGCAAGCAAAAACAGAGCAGGAGAGAAGTCGGGAAGAGAAAACAGGAGAAGCGGTTGGACAATAAATTTCTAATTTACATTACAAGAAAAGAGATTTGCAGTGTAGCAACAAAACAGAAGTTAGAACTGGGCTAAGAATTGCGCTACGTTAATCTTATTCTTCACGATTTTGGCTGGATTTCTAGCACATCTGCTCTTCGAAAAAATACTCATAAGATACGAATGTTGAAACTAATTTACCAATTCATATAAGAACTACCAGTTCGATAAGATTTTAGCTATCACCGAGTAACTAGTTTGCCTTTAACTTGCAACCTAGAAAGGAACAATTTCGATTCACTATGCGTTTTTCACAAGAAACTTGGATCAGGCCAAAGTACCAAAAGTTTCTTAATTCACTATGTAAATTTTCGCACCTAAGAACAAAAAGTTTCTCAATTTGTTTCCTTTTTTTCAAATGTATGATTTGTCAATGTGGTCTCTAACACTGCTGCAGATATGTTTCTTGACATTTAAAACATCATGTAGGAATGAACAGTGCTCTATTTTGTTCAAAAAATACAATGTTCGCCAATTTTACTTTAGAATAAAAGATCTAACAACATACTTGACATGATATCCGTGCATTTAACTTCTTAACGTTCCTTAATACGTCTCAGACATAGAACCAGAGTATCTTAAAATGCTGGTTATCTTAGTACTAGTTACTTAGAAAGCAATTTCTTCTAAAGAGACGATGCAAGTGGCTCAAGCAAGCCACTTGTGGTCACATTCTAGCCAATCAGATATCATTATTTTCGGCTGACGCAGGTTAGTTACCCAAATATGGTGCGGCAGGTGTCGCTGCCTTTCATCGCTATTTGTATCAGAGCCTTACGTATGCCTAGATTCCCTTTACATTTTGCGAAAATTCTTCCCCTATGTCCGTGCTTCAATATGAATATCACGAGCTGCTTTGCAACACTCAAGAAGTGACGAAGGAACATCGCTTTTTGGTAGTTCTCATCTCAAATAAACATCAGATAAAGTTCTTAGTCTTATCATCATGGTATTTTTGATAAATTGCAGATTTCTCTTGTGGATTGTGGAAATCGCTGGAGGCCTGAGNACAATACTTTCAAGCTGTTTGTTGAGAAAGGCTTCTGTTACCAAACCGTATAACATAAACCAAACATTTTCTATCTGCGAAGAACTTGCAAGCAAGCAAAAACAGAGTAGGAGAGAAGTCGGGAAGAGAAAACAGGAAAAGCGGTTGGACAATAAATTTCTAAATTTACAATACAAGAAACGAGATTTGCAGTGTAGCAACAAAACAGAAGTTAGAACTGGTCTAAGAATTGCGCTACGTTAATCTTATTCTTCACGATTTTGGCTGGATTTCTAGCACATCTGCTCTTCGAAAAAATACTCGTAAGATACGAATGTTGAAAAACCAATTCATATAAGAACTACCTATTCGATAAGATTTTAGCTATCACTGAGTAGCTAGTTTGCCTTTAACTTGCAACCTAGCAAGGAACAACTTCGATTCACTGCCCGTTTCTCACAAGAAACTTGGATCAGGCCAAAGTACCAAAAGTTTCTTAATTCACTATGTAAATTTTCGCACCTAGAACAAAAAGTTTCTTAATTTGTTTCCACTTTTTCAAATGTTTGATTTGTCAATGTGGTCTCTAACACTGCTGCAGATATGTTTCTTGACATTTAAAACATCATGTAGGAATGAACAGTGCTCTATTTTGTTCAAAAAATACAATGTTCGCCAATTTTACTTTAGAATAAAAGATCTAACAACAAATTTGACATGATATCCGTGCATTTAACTTCTTAAAGTTCCTTAATACTTCTCAGACATAGAACCAGAGTATCTTAAAATGTTGGCTATCTTAGCACTAGTTACTTAGAAAGCAGTTTCTTATAAAGAGACGATGCAAGTGGCTCAAGCAAGCCACTTGTGGCTACATTCTAGCCAATCAGATATCATTATTTTCGGCTGACGCAGGTTAGTTACCCAAATATGGTGCGGCAGGTGTCGCTGCCTTTCATCGCTATTTGTATCAGAGCCTTACGTACGCCTAGATTCCCTTTACATTTTGCGAAAATTCTTCCCCTATGTCCGTGCTTCAATATGAATATCACGAGCTGCTTTGCAACACTCAAGAAGTGACGAAGGAACATCGCTTTTTGGTAGTTCTCATCTCAAATAAACATCAGATAAAGTTCTTAGTCTTATCATCAAGGTATTTTTGATAAATTGCAGATTTCTCTTGTGGATTGTGGAAATCGCTGGAGGCCTGAGTCATTCCCATGAAATGAAACAAAAGTAGCTCTTGGGATTTGGGGAGAAATTTTCAAGCAAAAACTATCCTGTCAGAGTTAAAGTCTGTCTTGAATTAGTTGTCACGTGAGATTTGCCAAAACACAAAGTTAATAATGGAAAAAAAATTCAATTGTTTTCATTCGCAGACATTTTCATGTGTGGAAACTTGGCCTTCTTTTCGAACTAGACCTCAGTGAAAACAAAACAACTTGATGACTTGTATCGATTTTTCATTTTCACCCCTTCTCCCACCAGAGGACATTTGTTCTCATATCGACTTTGGGCCTGCAATATCCTCCGTTAGGATTGCATGATTTTAGTATGATTTTATAATCTACTTGCGAAATCCTGATGTAACTTTAGTTGCCTTGCAGGAGTTCCTATTGTATGTCCGGTATCTTATTCTTATGATGGAGATCTAAAATACCTTTGACTGGAGTATATCTAACGATTGTTGGCCAAAACGAGTAGCCAGCAGTCTAAACACTAGCTAATATATCCACCATTTTTTACAAGCAATCAATAAAAGTTGTCTGCCAAAACAGAACATATCGTATCGTTGCTCAAACTTTTCAGGCCATATTTACTGAAATTGGCAAAATCGTATTAAAAATTGCGGAGAGAGAAGCTCAGAAGCTAAGATTACACAGCTTCAAGTCTTTTAAAAGCAGTACCTCTCTTCGTGGTGTTACTTTGGGATTTTTAACTTCAAAAGAGGAACCTGCATTAGGTTATAAGATCCGAACAAAAGGCTCGTTCATGCAGGCTTTTACTATACTGTAAAGTTACAGATGTTAGCAGAGCACCTTGCCACGTATGAAGGTCTGAAGGAGGCTGTGTTTGACTTTATTCCGTCCTTGCTTCTCCGTTGACTGGCCTATCTCCTACTTTGCTTTATCTAAAACTACAACTGTTCGCTCCTTCATTGTCCAGCATTTCGACTAAATATAGCCTGATTCACGTTTGGTCTGTGAATCAGGTCAGACTAAATATAGCTAAATTCTGAATACCAGAGGATACCATAGGCCACTCAAAGAGGAAAATTTGCATAGATAGCGCTGTGTTAAAATTCATACCCTCCCCTTTTACTTGGTTTATGTGGCGATATATCAGCATCAAAACGATACATTTTGCATCAAATTAACTTTGTATATTTCCATTTTTTTACCAGCCAAAACCTATCTAAACATACATAGCTACGCGTTGAACTAAATTGGGCAAAGCACTTAAAAATATGACATACTAAATTAGAAATAGTGCAGCGTTGAAATTTCCTTTGTGTCTCCCGTTCACTCATTTCATCTTTCCTACCGATGCTTTAGCATGCTTTGTTGCTTTGTTGCCCAACAACTCAGATAAAAAACAAAGGTTTTTGCGTTGGGAAAAGCATTTAAACAAAGACAAACTATAAGCAGGACAAAAATCACTCTGCGTTCGAGTTGTCAGTTGTCCATTCCTTCTGCTTGCCTTTCAGAAAGGTAACATCAATAACATAGTGTGCTTTTTGGTNAATTAACAACGTCACGCCAATACGCTGCGTTTTAAGTTGCAATGTAACAACTCAATTATTAGCGGCTTAATTTCAGCGCATCCTTCAAGCAACAAGATTGTTGAATGTTTAATACAAAAGTGCTAGTCTGTTATAGTTCATCGCAAACTCGCTAAACATATCACGCTTGTTGAGAAAAAGCGTGTGATATCAACAAGTTTGATGATTTGGTTTCTCGCCTTCGTTTTACAAGTTTAGTCATGAAATTCAAGTCCTCACCTCTCTTCCTTTTCAACGCAATTTCATCATCTTGTACCTTCGCGTCCATTTTCCCGTTTACAAATTCACACGACCAGCAAACAACTTCCCACAAGAGTCAGAAATTTGACTATGATAGATGCCACGATGTGTTTAGCCTTTCGTCTCTATCCTGGTCAAACCTTCAGCTTAGAATAGCCGTGTTAATGAGCGCCGCTACAAGTTCTGGACACAATCTCTCAGCCGTGACATGGCAACATTGCAATATCATTGCCCTAGCCGCTAGCCCACAACCGTTGAGCTGATCAAAGCTATTGAAAGACCCCCAACCGACATCCGCAAATACGAGTAAAAGAGGCGGGGCTATCGGGAGGGACAGATCATCGAACCACATTCACATTTACTGGCAGCGAACTCATCTTGGGGACTACCTTTGACGCGACCTTTGATTCCGAAAGCAAAAGCTACCTTATCAGCAGAAGTGCAACCCTCCTGACAGGATGAACCGCTTGTAAAAAAGCATGAGAGAATAGCATTGTAGCAGGAAATCAACAACCACTTCATAGTTCATTGCTACATACCCGGGGGGAGGGGTACTCCCATACTTGACCTGACGGGATGTGCCGCTCAACAGAGTGTCCTTTTCCGGTAAAAATGATGCGACAGGGTGTCATTTTCTAACGAAAATTATGCGACAGGGTATTATAATAGGTAAGAAAATTATGCGACAGGGTATCACAAGCAAAAATCGCCATTTTCTCTGCTGTTGAGAGGCAAATTTTTATGCGACAGGGTATACTTTTAGCCCAATTTTTATGCGACAGGGTGCAGGATGTGGAGAGGTCTTGCAAACACCCCCGTCACTTCCCTAGTCAAGTACCCCCCCCCCCGGGCTACATACCGGTTTCTCCTAATTTCAGGGCTCATCAGTGCAGCTAGCCAGCATAGAGATACGAAACAATAGCCCTCCGAGACGAAGGGCTGTTAAAAAGTCAAGTCATGTTTCAGGGAATACACGTTTTTTCTTTAAGAAACTTGGATCAGCCCTTAGCACTAAAAGTTTCTTAATTTCGCATGAAAATGTCGGTGTTTTAGTAGTAAAAGTTTCTTAATTAGTTTCTCATTTTTGGGGCTTCGAAGTTCAACCTTCTTGTCGACAAAGGGCTTGCATTTTGCATTGATATTGTCATCACGAATAAGACATGCACATGAGGCAAAAATTTACCAATTTTTACAGTCAAAAGTTAAAAAATGCGGCTCGAACCGTAATCTACCGATTCTTATTCTGGAAATAAAGCTTTAGAGTTTCTTAATTCTTGAACGTAGTACTAGAGTTTCTTAACTTTTTGGTCATCGTAGTACTAGTTTCTTATAAACCAGTTTCAAAGAAAAAACGCGTACTTCAAAAACGAAGCTCATAAGTGATTTCATCTCAATGAATGCCTTGCAATAGAAAAAGGACGCCAATATAAACCTCCAATAGAAGGAGATAAAAGATTCGGCTCAACTCGTAAAAACAAAATTGAGGACGAGACGCATTTTATCCTTGAATGTGAAGCATTCAAGGCAGCACGAAAAACCTTTTTAAATTACGCAAAAGAGACTTATCCAAATTTTGAATCAATTCCAACTAGTGAACAAAAGCTCGTAATTCTACAAACTAATGAAAATTGTCACTTTTTAGAAGCTTTTACAAGATATCTCAACACAATATACAAACAGAAATCCAAAAACGAAATCTAGAAAAATTCAACTTGATTAATGATGTATAACTTAAATTGTTCTTATATAATCGCTGATATTTTGTTAGTAGCTTTAATTTGTAGTTCGTCGTTAGACCATGTATCTTAATGATATTGAGTCTTCATTAAAAAAAAAAAAGAATTAGGCCTATCAGCAAAAATTGGTCTTCAGTGGGCCTTCAAACATTTGAAAACAACAAAAAGGATAAACCTGTAACTTAGACAGTAATACCATAAGTTGCTAGAAGGAAAAGGGGTGATTTGCAAATTCAATTCATTTTCTCAAGAAATATAAGCGATTCATTCAGTGTTTCTTCCTTCCTTGTAAACACGTCGTAGTGGAAAAAAATTGGCTACACGTGACAAGAATTGGCCTGTCTTCAGCTGCCACTTTTCTTGTTCTGCTTAGCATAGCAACGACGACATGACAAATTAGCGCCATAAGAATATGAGACTTTTTTATCCCGAGTACGCCCTTCTAAACATTGAAAAGCAAACTCTGACAGCAGGAGAAACAGTTCTCTGAATGAGATTAGCCAATGAGAACGCAAAGTTCTCCCATAGTCAGTGAATAATGAATTAACTATATGAACAGTTTTCGTGAGATTTCGCTCAAGGCTTGTTAGCCCCACACCGTTTCTAGAATTAACAAAGTAGAGTTGTATGTGATTGGACATGTTTTAGGGTACTGAAATTAACCAGAACACAATCCCAACTTTGGTAACAGTCACGTTATGAAAATCTATCACGTGATTTGATGTGATGAGCAATACTTCTAGCCCTGGGAAAGGGGGAGGGGAAGTAGTTCGAACTATCATTTCATGGCGAACCAGAAGTCTTCAAATACTTGAGAGTTTCAACAAATTTGAAAAAGATTGGGCCATTATTTTGCACAGGAATGAATTCATGTAATTCGTGTAGTTTTTGCAAAACAGCATTTTTGAAAGCGTACTCTTAAATAATGGCACGCCTATGTACCACCAAGATATCCCCGAGTCGCAGGCTGTGTGAAGAATGCGGGGAAACGTTTGAACTTCCATCTGCGAACTTGCTTTCGATTGTCATGCCAGTAAAAAGCGAGTAGCTGCTCAATGAAAGGAATTTCTGCGGGGTGATTTGCCAATCCACAAATGTAAAACTTGTTTTCATTTTTTCACTTTATCTTCTTTACACAGGGTAACCCCATCAGCTAACCCCATCAGTACCAGACTTTTCGGGGGGGGCGTGACAAAAACTTACAATTTATCATTTAATAACTTAAAACAAAAAACAACCTAGTTACAAAACTAATAGATATAGATACCAAGAGTGGCAAGACACAATCAGATCAAACCAGAGCAAATCAGACCCACGAAACGCCACAATCCCTCGCGACACCCCAGGGCTGGCACTAGCCTGAGATCAGGCAAAAAAGGCTGGGACAGAATTCGACCCATCCAAATCCAACTGCAACCAGCCATCCACGATTATATGCTTCTAAAGTCGACGTTTAAAGGCACATAAAGACTAAATAGGGCGCTTGCTTAACCTCGGGTTAAAGGCTGTTCAAAAGATGCACACCACGATATGAGAGTGATTTCTGAAGATACAAGATGCTCTGGCTAACTCACCCAATATGCATGTGAAAAGGGTCACGCAAGATGGACAGTCCGCTGAGAGCATCTGAAACAAGTATAATCAGAGAAATGAAGTTTTGTACTGTACACAAAAAAACAACTCAAATCGCAACATCCCAAAAGAGAGGTTTCCATCTTTCTGGGCTTAAAGAATAAAATACCGAGTTAAATAAGGGCAATCCCTTATTTAAAAGAAAATGAAAAAGCCCTGTAAAGAACTCAGTAAACCAAACTGAATGCAATTCCAAAAGATCAGAATTCCAATCTTTGTTCATGTTTAAGTTTTTATACCGGGTGCGGTGAGCCAAAAAAGAATCCATGTTTGGAAGGCTACTGCTCCATGAATATCGAGGCAATAATATTGAAAACTGTCTCGTTTTATTGCCAATATGTTCAATTAGGTTCAGTAATTTACCCGGCTTTAATCGGCCATTGCTTCCGGTGGATATGGGTGATTTTCTGCAGAAACCCCTTTCCAAAAACCTGCGAAAACGAGTAAAACAATGAGCAAACTTTGCTTGGTTTTCTTTCCTAAAAATAATGACACTCACATGTGTTAATGCATTTTGTCCTCGTGGGAGAATGGAATCCCCTAGAATAGGTTATTCATAACAGGGGGGGGGGGGAAGACTTGTTCATGCTCCCAAAGAATAGCACGTGCAGAAGTCATTGCTGTAAGGCCCGTGGTCGGCAGGGTGAGAGAATGACTGAATGAGGTCTGCTGAAGGCAAAACTGCGTGATTTTGGGCACGTTCTTAAGGTTTCTTGAAGAGGCTTTCTCAAGAAAATCCCTCATAATTTCAGAACGGAGTGGCCGATTTCAGTCAGGTAAATTTTGTAATGGATTGGAACATGTCTACCATTAAACTATATATTTGCCGATATCATCGTCTTGATATCCAGGCTGTAGTGACCTTTCAAACGGGAATTCTTTTTGTTGATTCATCCGGTAACATGATTTATGCTTTTGTAATTTGACAAATAAAATAGTGTATTTTAGACTGGTGGGATATCATGTAGAAATTTAAAAGAAATAAATCAAAACTAAATAACGTTATTTGGAGAAGATGTGAGTACTTTTGCGGGTAGAAACTTCGCGTTTTTCGCGTTTTTCGCCGAAATTCGCTAAAGTTTATTCCGTGAAATTTCCTAAGATGTTGAATCAAATTATTATATAACCAGATATTGATATTCCTCTTCTTTAATATCGACCTTTTCGAAATATGCTACTACAAGCTTATTTATGGACGATTTAGAAGAGTCATTGAAGAGTTGTGGAATATTGGAGACATTATACAAATGTGATAAGAAACCTATTTCGAGAAAGTTTTGTTTGTCGCGAAATTTTTCATTTTGTCCATTCAACTAAAGTCAATTCAAAAACTTTCGACCGTTTTCGAACTTGCATAAGTTTCTTCACTTCAAGTATAAGAGGAATTGGAATCCCTCCTCGTGACCCTCGTCCAATTTATTGGAACCAGTTTAGGGGGACCTCGATTTGGTGGCAGTCTCGATATGAAGATTGTCACAATAAAACATTTTAAAAGCAATCTGTCCCCAATTGTTCTGACCTTGGTTACTGCTTTATTTACCTTATTTACGCTGCAGCTAAATTCATGCATCACTGAGTCTCTATGACCCTGATTTCTTTGGATAAAGCGAATTAACACCAACTTCTGCAATATACAATAGAGATCTTCATCGATTTTATTTTCATTCATCGAAGGGGACAGATTGCCTTTAGTAAGTCCTTATACGCTACTTTGTATTAAGGCCAAATTTAAGTAGTAGCACTAAAGCTGAGCGATAAAGTTAGATCGATTATAAAAAGTCCGGGATGAAATAAAACCAACACCAAAGTACTTAGCAACCATTATCAAAACTTTGAAACCATCGCCTCGAGGGTTAGAGAGCATTTATCTACAGTTGCAATATTTCACACAGTACGTAACGAGTGGTTTTGGAATTTGTCAGCGATATTGCAAATTGTTCATGGAACCAGTGTCAATTGGAAGGGGATTAAAATGTGCTCGAAACCCAAAAAAGCCACGAATCCGCTCAGCAATTCGATTGTGGATATTCAGTCTCCAGAATTACGACAACTTGTTGAAGTGTGAAAATACGAGGCTGTTTAAGGCGCATTGTCGCCTATTTATAAAATTACGCATAATCACTAAACTTTAGCAGAATCTCAGCCTGGAGACGACCACT
>REGL01000281.1:14365-40536 GCA_004194395.1 Aurelia aurita complex sp. Pacific
CTTGGCGCGAGAAAAAATACCGAACAGAAGAAAACAGGACAGGCTACTGTAGAAAGAAGTGAAACCTCGAAGCAATCAAGTTGGAGGAATGATATATTTGGAAAATAGTTCGTCTGGCAAACAACTTGGGTCAGCCTGACTGGCAAGGAAGGCGCAAACTGTGAAACGACAAACAAGCGAGAACTCAAGAAGAGAATGTCTTGGACTAGGCTAGGCCTATATGAGGGGCAGCAAGACGTTTGCTTAGCTCAAAGGATTTAAAACTTTTAATGTATTTACGCATTTTTTTAATTTCAGTCATCAATTTTACCACCGTGGTCCATGAATCCTCCCGTTTGATTGGCTCCTTGTTAAAAAAAGGCGGGAAAATGGGGGCATAGGGGCCTACCCCTACCTATATAGGTCTGCATTCAGTTTTTCATGACACCTTGACGATGCCAAAGTGGAATAAGAAATGTCAGAACTTTCCACTTCATGATGAATGGTCAAGGGAGAACATTGACTACAAAGTTATTAACCTTAGAAGGCATGGTTTGACTGAAATATGCTATTTATTTGTAAATATCAAACAAGAGTTATGTTCAGCTTCACGAACACCGAAAGAAGTGACCCATGTCTGCACTGCCTGCCTTGAGCAATGCCTCAAACAGCCAATTGCTGTCAAACACTTGACACAAAGTCAAAATGAAATATTTAAGAAAAAGGTAGGGGTAGTATTCAAAAAATAAATAAATTTAAAGGCAGAAACACCGCAACACGACAAAAAAACAACAGCAAATACGATTAATTTAATTTTTGCCAATATTTTGTCCTGCCATGCAGGACTTCTTCAGGGCTGTAGTATTCAAAAGATACATTTGACAACAATCAAGCTGCTTTGTTTTGTATGAATACAATGTATTGTTGATTAAAACTTCGACTAACTCTTCATATTGTAAGCACTGTAATCTTGCTGCACATGCATTTCATGACATATTTGATGAAAAGTATGGGAATCACAGGCTTTTTTTCATTACCTTCATCTTGGGTTCTAAAGAAATCGAAACAAAAGGTGATACCAACATACCAACTATGTTTCATGTCAAGAAATGTTTCAGAAATTACGTATTCACTGATGCAACAGATTCATAGGAATAAAATGGGCTTTGTCTTTATCCATATCAGTAACATCCAAAGTTGAAAAAAATGTTGGTATGACCTCTATAAACAAATTTGAAACTAAGTAAATACTACAGTAGCCAGACAAACAAAGATTGATTCACACCCAAATTCATGACCTTGGCCAACCTCTTGTGCAAACTGTTTTAAAAAATGAACAGAAATTGTTCTCTTTCAAAAGTATGCAGTGAGGGTATATGCTCCAACACTATATCATTTGTCATTTCACAAGTTGATGGTCAGAGGAATTGAAATTGGAGTTCAAAGCCCTTAACCAATATATGCAGCATTTTACAAATTCCTGCATACAGTGCAACAATGTTTAGCAATGTTTGCCACCACTGAAAAGTTAGGGTATTGAAAAATGCATTGTAAAGACAATGCAAGTTTTGAGAATGATTGCCTATGCACAGTACACATTTTTATTGAAGTGGTTTACATTGAAACTGGTACTGGGGTGGCGGGAAATTCAAGCAACTCTTTGTATCATATTTGAAAAGAAGCCTTAGATAAATTCTATTAAAATGGCAAATACAGTATGTAATGGAACACTTCTTCTTGAGTAATATCAACTCTAGTTTAATGTTTTGAAGGTAAAACAACACCTGTTCTCCCAATTAATGTTTTACATGTTAAGATACATTGCGCATTTTTTCTTTTATAAGAAACTCGGATCTGCACATACTGTAGTACTGAAGGTTTCTTGATTTCAGATGAAACTTTAGCCTTTCAGTACTAACAGTTTCTTAATTTGTTTGTAATTTTTAGATGCATGAATTAACAGGCAGTTTGTACAACATCATTTTTTGCATCAGTTTCTATTCGCTTCTTGGCATACAACATCATTTTTGCAACAAAAGAAAAAACAATATGATTTTCTTGGCGTTGGCTCCTGAAAGTTTCTCGCGCTTCTGCTCTAGAGTTTCTTAAATGTTTAGCCATCATAGTACTAGTATAAACAAGTTTCTTACAAAAATGTGCATCTGTACCAGCGTCAGAAACCATACCATATCATAATGTATGCACTCAGATGATAAAAAACAAATTAAGAAACTTTCAATGCTAGAAATTGGAAATTTTCATACAAAATTTAGAAACTTTTGGTGCTATGGGCTGATCCAAATTTCTTGGGAAAAATTGTGTATTGGAATATTTGATTGCTTTGACTCTCATCTTTCTGAAACTTGCATGAATTTGCTTGCACTTCTCAGCAAAATTATACTTATTTGAGTGACTTACTGCTCAGTTGCAAAATGTATCTCGGCATTTCGTATAATAAGTCAATTTTCCCCCAACTCAGCTTCAACTTCTACTTGGAAAACCTTATCTGGAGAAAGACCTGCACGAATCAAGTAGTGATGTAGTAAGCAGCGATGTAACAAGAAGCTCATATCCCTCAGCTATTTATGAGTCAGCAGTTAGGCAAGTTCATAGCCCAGATGATGTTGTAGCAGAGCAGCCTTATGTAGAGCAACACAGTAGCCAGTTCAGTAGTGAATCCACAATAACTTTGAGTTGCCCCAGCCAAAAGATGTGGTTAACTGACTCTGATGATACCCAAGAGTCCAAAATTGAGAAGGGTTGTCAGACAGATGAGGGTGTCTTTATCTTGAAAAGTGACTTTGATGATCTTGTTTTGAAAGCATCCAAGTATGTGAGCTATAAAGATGAGCTAAACAAATTAAGAACCCATTTTGCAAATTCAATCCAAAATCCAGAGATGAATGCAGATGAATTTGAAAAATTGTGTGCGAGAGTAGGAGCAGCAAAATTGTTCGCAACAATATATGATGCGATGTGCTTTAAAAGAATAGTCTCCGAAAGAAGAAGCCTCAATAAATTACGTGCCATGGTGATAATTTAGGTAATTTAATTAGGTAAAGATAATTTAAAACGGGGAACGGGGAACTTCAAAAGGGGGAACTTTAAAACGGGGAATGGGGAACTTTAAAACGGGGAACTTTAAAACGGTGAACGGGGAAATTTAAAATGGGGAACTTTAAAACTGGGCAAAATTAATCAAGGGCAAAATTATTTGATTTCTCAAGAAATATTTTGCATTCCACATAAATATTCTAAAGTTGACTATTGTGTTCTAACCTGTCAACCTGCATTTTCTCCAATCTGTCAACCTGGAAACTGTAAACCTAGTAACCTGTCAACCTGGTGACCTGTCAACCTGTCAACCTGGAACCTGTGTTTTACACCTGCCATTCTTGAAGACGATTGTTAAGCCCTTTTTGGCAATGGCACTGANGTAGAGCAACACAGTAGCCAGTTCAGTAGTGAATCCACAATAACTTTGAGTTGCCCCAGCCAAAAGATGTGGTTAACTGACTCTGATGATACCCAAGAGTCCAAAATTGAGAAGGGTTGTCAGACAGATGAGGGTGTCTTTATCTTGAAAAGTGACTTTGATGATCTTGTTTTGAAAGCATCCAAGTATGTGAGCTATAAAGATGAGCTAAACAAATTAAGAACCCATTTTGCAAATTCAATCCAAAATCCAGAGATGAATGCAGATGAATTTGAAAAATTGTGTGCGAGAGTAGGAGCAGCAAAATTGTTTTCCTCAATATATGATGCGATGTGCTTGGAAAGAATATCCTCTGAAAGAAGAAGCCTCAATAAATTACGTGCCATGGTGATAATTTATATAATGATGTATTCACAATCCCAACGAGCTAATTGGTTCCAAATAGCATTGTCAAGAACATTGCAACAGTTTGGAATCACAGAGCAGGGTTTAACATCACTAAGGAACCTTGGTATTGCTGCGCATCCCCATACCGTCAGAGCAGCTTCAAAATCATCAGCAGCTAATCATTTGAGCAATCTAGCTGATTTCATTGCAAATGTAGTGGATAAGAAGCAATTTCTTGTGTTTTTAATTGACGACTACCACAACATCCATACGAAACATCGTCCTGAGGAAAAAACACAAACCCAGGTTGTACACATGGCAACACTGCTGCTTAAGATCTTCCCAAATGTGGAGGCTGTTTCCATAGCGGCAAGAGATGGCTTTTTAAGCAAAAATCCTGTTGAAATCAGCTCTCTTTTTGAAATTCTTGTTGAAAATATGCCTGCATTATCTAGGAGCTACGCAAACAATATGCCTGACTGGGTTGTAGCCAAATATTTTGAGCCTGAAGCACAGCGACATCGACTCCTAGTGCATGATTATCAACAAACTGAGGTTAGCAAGATGCGACGCATGGACAATACTGTATTGGTAGATAGTATTCAGTTGCCACTAAAATCCTGTGATGATCTTAGGGTTGCCTTTGAGCATATGCTTGTCAATGGTCTTGATCATTACCTAAACCATTTCTTGGTTCCTTTTGTTGGTGATTGGCCCACACAATTTTTTATGCGCCAGATTGTCTATTCTGATCAGTCTTCTTTGCCATCACGCAAGTCTGTTGCACCTTTGATAGGGCCTCTCCATGTATCACTGAATTCTAGAGAGTGTGTTGTGATGAATTTTCATCAGATCTTTGCAGATATGTATTGCTTTCTCTTTGGAAAGAAGGCTAAGTTGGCAATGAAGCCTAAGCCTTGGAGAATATCCCTCCTGTTAGAGGTGATATATGGTGGCTGGACCCTAATAAGAGACATGATTCTTGCTGTCTTTTGTCAATGTAAGGATATTGAGTTTCTAACACTGGTAAATCTCCTTGACAATTACATACCACTTGTGTTGAGTATTTATTCCATTGTGTTCAAAGGGAATAATCTTGAGCAATATTGTCATTCTTTGTTGCGGTGTTGGGTAATGTTCATGATTTTTCAGAGGCGCCATTATGATAAAGCCCTTCTAATTGCTTTAACAACCATCAAGCACTGGAAAGATCAAGATCATCCAATGTTTCAAACCATGATGCAGCGTCTGGTGGCATTCGATGAATATCCAGTTGAGAACTTTCACTCCCTGTTACGTGCAAGAACAAAAGAAACTGACCAGGCTGAGCAAATAAGTTTCAAGGCAAAGGAGATTGATGCGTACAAGCATGAACTTCATAATTTCAAATCCAGCTTCGTTCCACCAAGGAGATTTCATTTCAGCACAAAGAAAATAGATCAATTGAAAGTCAAAGCAGCACAGTTTTTAACAACCAAGTTTGAGTCCATCAACAGTTGTCCTGGATCAAGTGTGCTTTTACCAAGGGCTGCAAGGCAAAGGAAAAATGTATCAAGGTGGAGACTCCCAAATCTCTTTGGTGACCAAATTGTGACCAACAAAGTCCTACCTCTTGGTTTTACATCTGAGAAAATTCCTAATCCATTAAAGTAAGTAACACAATCTGTTGACCATTACACAATTTTCTTCGTAGGAAAGTCCATATAACGTACAGGATGTACCATACATTGTTTGGACATTGATATAAAAAAACAGACAAATTCTAAATGCTTTTGCAAAGAAAGAATAACAAGTTTTTCCTAATTATTAGCACCATTTACAGTCAGTACAATGAAAAAGTTTCTTGCAAGGTGAAAAGGTTTCTTGTAAACATTGTACCCGGTAAAACTAATAATCTCAAAACCATACTGTATGTATTTTGTGGCACAGAAAGATTTCAAATAAGCTAACTGGCCCCCCAGCCACTTGTTATCCATTTTGCTAATGAGTGGTTCGTCATCCAAGGAAAATGCATAAAAGTACATTTTGCAAGAGTAAAACATCAAAAAATTGAATATTACATTCAATAAAGGGCAATGGTAAAATCTTTTGACAGGAAAATCAAGACATTTCATGCTCATGCACACACGTTTTTATGAGAAACAGATTATATTAAACAGCAGTGCTCAATCTTTTGAAGCTTGAGAAACTACTAAAACTGTATATATTACCCTTTACCTTTAATTTAAAAAGCTAAGAAAAATCTGTTTGTTTTACGCCGTACAATAATAGTAGCTGTTTGGCATTGTTTTCAGTGCAAATGATGTTATTACTTGTTTTAAAATCATACCAAGTAATTTAGGAGCCCTTCCAACAAAAAGGAAAGCAAAAATATCCTAAAGTTTATTAAGAAAGTACCTTACCAACCCAGGACCTTGGTTTCTTATGAAAAAAGAGTGCATGCATGATAATTCAAGTAAGCCCCAACTCGCTAAAAAATCACCTTCTCCTTATTCAGAAAATGTGATGGTTTTCAATGCTGCTCCACGAGTCCAATGTGGCAGGTTTTTCAAGGATGTGGGCATTCTTTTCACCTTCAGTGTGTCGTCCCAAATGTCAGTGTTTGTCCCATATGTCAGGATACCTTACGATCAAAGATTGAGTCCCTTGGAAAGGCAGCAAATGAGGCAGTATTCAAAGAAGCCGATCTTGATGATGAGACTGAAGAAGACGACGACAGCATTCACGAAGAGGAGACCAATGATGGCGATGAAGAAAACAATCTTGATGACCCAATGATGGCAGATGTGACCATTGAAAACCAGTCTGAAGTTGTTGATGGCCTGGTGTTAAAGATCAGCGCTTGGAACCGCACTCAGCATCCGCAACAATGAAATTTCACGTTTTTGAATGTTGTTTATACCTCGTTACCTTACCTCGTTTGTTAATTTGTTTGTTTATGATCAGTCAGTTAGTAATCGTCGTTTGAGTTGATCATGATTGATGTATGTAGAGAAGTAAGCAGTAATCACGGCGACATGGGTGACAGCGTCTTGCTTCAATTTTTTTGTGAGTAATTGAGATTCCTGCAACTTGATTGCTTCGAGGTTTCACTTCTTTCTACAGTAGCCTGTCCTGTTTTCTTCTGTTCGCTATTTTTTCTCGCGCCAAGATTATTTGTCTTCGCGATTGAGATGCAATTTTAATTTCGACTCTAACCCAAGACGAGGTGAAAGCCGCACCCTGCGGATGGGTAGGAGCACAAAGTTTCTCTTCCCGGAAGCTTTTTGGTCGGGACACAGCTGGAAGGCAGCTGGGCAGGCAGGTAGGATGCAGTAAGAACTCTCGAAAATGTAAAATAAAGCAATCTTGTGCAAGAAAGTGACCAAAAAGGAAGCAGAGAGGGCCTCTTCAAGGACGGCTCTACGTTGGGCCTAAAATGTTGCTGTTTGAATTATTGCGGTCCGATAGGCATTTTTCAAAACTTGTTTGCGACGCTTTTGAAACTCTAATCAAAAATCCGCGAGAGCAATTGACAGGAAATTTCAAGAAGATTTTGATTTTCTACAGTTGGGAGGTTAAATTGAAAATGTCGCTTGCACCCAGTGAGATTTGCGAGGGGTTGTTTTCAACGCAAAGTCTCCACAGCTTCCAACTTCTTAGAATTTCGTCGGAAAATTTCGAGCGTTTTGATTGGCTGATACNAAGAAAAAGCTTTGTGAGAACAACAAATTTGAGTTTACATCGAGCGGAAACCAAATTTGGATCCGATTTTTTAGTGATTCGAGTGTGGAGAAGAGAGGTTTCAAAGCATCGTGGAAAACTGTCACGATGACACAACCAGATGTAACGACCAAAGAGATGAAAACTACCATGAAACCGACTACAAGGAAACCTACTACAATGTCAAAAACCACAAAAGGTGTGTGAGTTTTCCATATTGTGCATAACATAACAGAACCGTTTGAGTCATTTTTGTTTGAAAAATGATAATATCAGACCATTGCAAATTCCGGGAATCCGGGAAGCTATCTACAATCCTCGCCAAAACCCTTGTCACAAACGGGAAAAAGTAACTCTGAAGAGCAAATACCCCCCTTTACCCTCCAAGTCACTGATTTCTCTAACTTGGAAAGTATCATGCACCAAGTGTCCTGAGAGAAGACAAACAACATTGACTTGGGGAGAAGGGGGGGTTACGAAACAGTTCAGCAGAAGTTGTAGGCACTGTGATTTTTGTCCAAAAATGCTGAAAAACGTAGTTCGTGACAAGAGGTTTTCGCGAGGATTGTAGTTCCCAAAGCACATTGTGAAAGAGAAAAGCTTTCTTTTATCAGCTTCAGCAGGCGCTTTTTGTGTTCCTTTGTTAGCAAGGCACAAAAGACTGTGTAGTGGCCCGAGCAAGGTTTCAAAAATTTGTCCCTGCAGGTTTTCCTGAAAATATTTAGGATAGATCGAGACTATGTTTGAATCAAATGGACTTGTGGTTGCTGATTTATGGCACACCAAAAGGGAAAAAAGTGATTATTCACAAACAACACTTTCTTCGTTCTCCAAAAATGCAAAACAAAATAAACATTACCAGAAATGGCTCTATTAGTGTGTTGGCTTATTCTCTGCAGAAAAACACAAAAGCATAGAGCCATTTCAGATTCAGATGTAGAAAAAATACGAACACAACGCTTAGAACTTTTCCTTTCAGAATTTACTTGATTTTGACATTTTTTGGAGAACGAAGGTAATGCTGTTGTGAAGCAATAAATCTTTCAACTTTCTTGTGCCATAGATTTTTCTTTTTATTTATTTAAATTTTTGAATTGTTCAAGTATTATTTATTATTGTTCTTATTGTTAGATATCTTATAGACTAAGAAATGAATAGCTAAATTAGAGCTAATTAACGCCTACTGGAGCTAAGTAACGCCTACTACTAGATGAGCAACCACTTGTCCGATTGGCTGAAACAAGGTCCCAGACTCAAATTTGAAGTCTTTCCAACGCAACTGTATCCATAAATGTATTTTTCATTACCTGGTCACATTGTGTCCATGATGATGGCCTGGCCTTCAAAATTTAAACTACAACTTGGTTGAAGTCACGAAACAAGAAGACCTTGAAGGAACAAATTTACTTAAGGATTTATCAGTGGTCTATCGGAACACGCCTTGCTTTGTTCAGAAAGGAATCAGTTTTTTATGAAGCGATGTTCTTTTTGACCTGCGATTTGTATCAGCTGTTCATTGTTGTTCAATGTTAGCCCGTCCTAAGATCTTTATCGCATCTTAACACGACCACATCAATCCTGTAAGAGCCATGATGGTAATTTTAATGGCACCACAAACGAATTTTCAGACGAATCCAATTTACCTATCGTCTTTTTATAAGCAGATCTATTCATCAACATCAATCGAATTTATTTTTGCGCAAATATCTCCGTATTCTTGTCCTTCACGTAATGTTCTCTCTAAAGCTTCTCTGTCACCCTTCAAGAAATGAAGTTTTCAAATCTGTGTTCTTTTTCCTTAGCTTAGCCTCACGATTGCACAAGGAATAAGTTGTTTTCACCCCTCAGTAGTTTAAGAGAGATGGACCAACTGCTGATGCAACGTAAAGGAAAACTTGGCCTATTGTAGTTGATGTTCGTGGGATCCAAAGCCTATTACGCCTCTAAAATATATTTCTGTGTGAAGAAACACTAAGGCTAGAACTGTAAAAACTGTGAAGGTGCTTTCGCGCTGTGGTGTAATTTTCTGACTTAGTATCCACACTAATTAGGTGGACGGGGCTCGATCCCTCATAGAGTTCGACTCGATCCCACGTAGAGTTCGACCACTTGAGAGTCATGACAAGGGGTCGCAGACTCGATAAGGTCTTTTCTGCGATCCCAGCGCTTGGTGCTAAGCCGCAACTTTTCCTTCGTCTACACCAAAAATTGTACTTCTTGAAATGCAGGGCTTCTGAAACGGCAGTATAGCGAAAATTTTACTTGTGAGAGTTGCCCATGAAAATAGTGTTTGAATGCCTTTTTGGGTTTCTCCTCCTCATTATTTGTTAATTCAAACTAAGACACGTCAAAGCCTGTTTATGAGAGTCTGCAAAGTTGTCCGGCATTTTAGCTTTTCGAGTGGGGATACGAGGTTATGCTACATGATTCCAAGTACTTGTGCAATTTCCAACATGTTGTATCTAACCATTATTAAATATGATTTTATGGTATCTTTTGCAGTGCCACTCCCAAGAGGCTGGCAATACGCTTCACCAATCAGTCAAAGATTCATGATGGTCGACACTGGCATGACGGACAAGATTGTCGCATTAGATAAAGATTTTAGGCCGTATATACACATGAACAACAACTGGGCTCGACTGTCAGATGAACGATACACAGATATTACAACTGGTGATTCTGGGACTTGGGCGATTAGACCTGACTTCCGTGCAGTGTTCCATTCTGGTGATGGATCTTCTTTGCAGAGTAACAGATGGATTCTTGTTGGCAATGATGAATTCAAGCAAATCGATTCCGGTCCGTACAATAGTGTGTTCGCAGTACGCCGTGATGGTATCGTAGCATACCGAGATGGTATTACAAAGCAAACTCCTTCCGGCACAAGATGGGTAAATCTAGGAAAGAAATTGAAATCAATCAGTGTTGGTAGTTATGGTATTTGGGGGACCGACGACTTCGATACTATTCATTTTGCAAGGCGTCCTTCAGATGTATCACAAAACCCAATTTCATGGAGAGCTTTACCTGGTTTGAGATTAAAAACAATCGAGGCTGGCTTTGGAAACGAGGTTTGGGGTGTGGCAAATGATGGACGAGTATATAGGCGGGCAGGAGTAAGCCATGACACGCCCTTTGGAACAAATTGGAACAATGAAGATTTAACTCTTGAAGATGTGACCACAGGATTGAAAGGTGTCTTTGGAGTTAATAAAGATGGACGTATCATCACAAGAACGGGTAAGTTAGCGTCGACCTTATTTTTTGTTCGATAAAATGGAACATACGAAAAATACTTTTGTGAAATGAAAATAATTGCTTTGTATTCAGATTGAATTTCAAAATTTGATGTTTTCAGTGTGCCTGATGAGTAAAAGAGAAGTTGAAACGTTTGGCCGGCCATGGAATAAAAAGTATGTCCCTGATATTCAAAACTAAACTGTTAATTTATCCGTCAAAGGTTTAAAGCAAGTGTGCAATGGTAAATAGGCTCCTCTATAAATAGAACAAAGAAATCGCTCAGAGACAGCATTGTTTCCTAGCAAGATAAAAATCTCATTCTCAGGCTACTCTTTGTCGACATTGTGAGCAACTTCGATTTAAATGGGGTATTTTTAGATTTTCTGCTCACCTTGCACAAACCCTTTAACTTAGATGTGACAGTTTTGTTCGATAAAATCGCTCATCTTTTAGACACAAAAATAAGGAAAATGCTGTGAATGGGTAATATAAGAAAGAGGATTCTACGTTCGATTCTGACCATGATTTACTTGTCAGAGTACACTTTTAAGAATGGCAGGGGTGAATTTTGTAAACAAAAGAATCAGTTCTTCGAAAAGACCAAGCGATTTACCTTTCTGATGAATAGATTTCACACCTCTGAGCGTACTCAATCAAATCAAAATAAACAGAGAGAGAGAGAGAAATAAACAGAGAGAGCAGCACGTTTTGCTAGGTGTGCTGAAGGTGTTGAAATCGATTCCTCAGAACCAATAATGATTTGTCTTATTGGAGACCTGATTTTCTTATTTAATGAAATCCACCCTTGCTTGTACAAACAAGTTTTAGAACATTCTGACATGCATTTTTCGCAATTTCTTTCGTAGATTTGTCGCAGAAATGTGGAGGCATCTTCACATCCCAGTCCGGGAGGATTCTCTCTCCAGGCTACCCGCTCACAACATACCCAACAAACAAGCACTGTCTATGGGTGATCAGAGTTCCAAATGCCAAGAAAATCAGACTCAGTATTAACTTCTTCGATATACACAAAACAGCATTTTGTACAGATGATTACTTGCTTCTTTACAAGAGAGGATCTTATTCACCAGAAAATGTTGCTGATAAATACTGTGGAAGAGAAATCGATATTGCTCCATCGTTTATATATAATGGCAATGAAGTTTGGATTCAATTCAATTCCGGCGCAAGACCTTCATCTCTTGCCCCACGTGGTTTTGATATTAGGTATAGCTCTGAGAAAGAGGTGACAACTGTCAAACCAACAACAATGACGGGTATGTGTATCATAATCATTATTAAAGATCATCTGCTAACCACGAGGCCGTGCGCGCTGTTCCTGTCGCATGATGCCCTATGAGAAGACTGTCAGATTATCTACACGTCTGTAAAGCTAGACCAATGTTTTATTACTAAAATCGCTCCTTCCATAACAAGTGAAAAGTAAAGTAAAATAATAATGGGTACAAGGAGAAAATGGGTCATCCAAGACGCCTAGAGGAAGGCAGAGTGGTCTATTCTTCGTGTCCTCCTTCGTGTCTTTCTCCTTCGCTTCCCAGATTTCTTACAATGTTGTAGTTACTGCTATTTATGCGAAAAACTGCGATTTTTATATATTATATTTATTGTATCTCGACTTGATTTTCATGCACTAGTCGAAACAACTTCTTCAAAGGCACCAAGTACTACTCGCACGAATCCTAAGATAATTAGCACTGCTTCTTTCACAGGATTGTCTCGATCTTTCATTTCTCATATTTCAATACACCTTTTAGCTATTTTAAAAAGGAATCTGAATCGAACGATATTTTGCTACATTTTGCAGAATTTTCGAATGCGCACAATGATGATAGAAGCTCTAACGCAACTCAATCGAACCTTTCGTATAAAAATGTATAAAATAACGCGCGATCCAGACTTTTTTATAGAATAGCTAAAAGGTCTATTTTCCCATCTGTGAAGAGAGGTTGTTGTTGCTACGTTGTTTTAATCCACTTATTGTCCCTAGCTACACATATAATCCGAAAGNAACATTTTGCAGAATTTTCGAATGCGCACAATGATGATAGAAGCTCTAACGCAACTCAATCGAACCTTTCGTATAAAAATGTATAAAATAACGCGCGATCCAGACTTTTTTATAGAATAGCTAAAAGGTCTATTTTCCCATCTGTGAAGAGAGGTTGTTGTTGCTACGTTGTTTTAATCCACTTATTGTCCCTAGCTACACATATAATCCGAAAGTACAGAAAATTCGTTGACTCGAAGAAAAATTTATATTTTGAGGCTTGAAGTTGAATGACCTGGGCTACATCACGTGGTCAATAAATAGGATGAATGACAAGAATAAAATCCTAAACACGCCATTATTTCTTTTGGTTTTGATTTCTTTGGCCTTGTGTCGTATTATCAAATACAATAAGCTATTTCACTTTCCATGAGATCTCATTTTTCAACTCAGTTTCTTCACTTTTAGGTTGTAATTTATTCATATCTTAGTAGTCAGTCGTCACAAGAAAGAATTATACAGCCATTGTCAACCAGGGTCCTTTGCGGGCATGCTGAAATTGTAAACTGCCTGAAAATCATATTTGGCCCAAGCAGAAACCTTGGATCCACACTGCAGTAGTTCAGCTGATAATACCGTTTTACTTATCAGTTAAACCACTGCGCTGTGGATCTTTAGTTTCCGTTCAGGCCAATTTGATTTTCAGATAATCTGAAACAGAGGTGGAAAAAGTGCATGAAGCCACGAAGCAGGAAGCTTGTTTGTCTTGAAGGAAGAAAAGGAGAAACACAGAGCAAGCTGATTAAAGGAAGAAAAACGGACAGAAGCGAGAAAGGAGGAAAGAAGAAATGAAAAGAACAGGAGAAAGGAATGAGGAGATGGCCAAGAACGAAAAATGGAAAGGGGAAAGAAGCCAGGATGAAAAGTAAAAATAACGATTGAGAATGTAAACAGGGAAGCAAGACAGAAGGAAAGACTGATAAAAAGGGCAATGTTTTATTGTGTTCTTGATTGTGTTCTTGATTGTGTTCTTCTAGTGCTCCTATGCGCTGTGCAGTCATCTGGCACAAGAGAAAAATTGATAGAATAATCGAAGGAAGAATTTTAGGTTGAGGTTGCATCGCAGGAACGTAAACATTTTTCTGAAATTGCTGAGTGCCTGCACGGTGACAATGGCCCTTTAAGATCTTCATAAGGAGACAAATTTAAAGATTTGATCAACAACGGAAGTTACTTTGTCATTTTACAACAATTCATTACACCTTTGAAACGATGTTTGCTTTCTTTCAGGTTGTGGTGGAACTTTCACTGAAAATTATGGGTCGATATCAAGTCCTGGCTTCCCAAAAGAATACCAAGGCAATTTAAGATGTCTTTACAATATCATGATTGACCCACGACGTGAGCTGATTTTGAAGTTCGACGATTTCGCCATCGAAGATGACAGTCAATGCAGATTTGATTTCTTGTTGATCAAAACATCTGAAAATAATGGAAGAGAACTTGGTAAATTTTGTGGCAGCAGCACGCCACCTGATATCCAAGTTGGTCAAAATAAAGTGATGATTCTCTTCAAATCGGATGCATCTGTGAATAAACGAGGATTCCGTATGGTATGGTCATCACAGCCAAAGAAAGGTGTCGTTATTCCACCAACCACTAAAGCACCAGCAACAACGAAGCGACCAATGCCACATGATCGAACAACAACTGAAATGAAAAAGATCGAACCCGTTACTCGTAAGTCAACATTTCTTTGATGTATCAGGTAAAAAAAGTCTCACTGAACAAGTTGTTATCAGAAAACAGAGATTCAAGAAATACCGAGAGCCAGGGAGGGTGAACCATGTTTATTTTGAGCTCTGGGGACGTGGCACGTGGCACGGTGTCCACTTTAAGGGTTCTCGGTCGCATTTTTGTGATTTTCATATGAAAAACACTCAAATATGTTGCTAGAATTCAAAGTTCATTGTTCCAACGAAACGAAACTTCGTTACCAATCGAAAAAGGGGGCTTAGGGGTTTCACGGGTTGCGAGTTTGGCCAGTTTTGTGCGCGGGTTTCGGGTATTCCATTCAAAATCCCTAGGTTTTTGGGTTTTTAAGTCATACAGTCTTAGATGAGACTGAAAAACCAGCGCTTGGATGGTAACAATGCAGAGAGAGAGGGAGAGGGAGAGTAAATGAAAATAAAAATGTTGGAAAGAATCAAAGGTTGCTGACAAAAATTAAATGTTGTTGTTTAAAGGTGACTTGGGTTTCAGTTTGTTTGCTTCCGTTTTTGCTAATTTGGTCTGGGTTGCAGGTTCTGGTACCTCCAAAGCCCCCCTTTCCCTCCCCTTCATCAAATGCGCCTTAGAAAAACACATTTCAGCATATTTTACATTAAGGATCGGCCGTACAATTATTGCCCAAGGTTTGCTTGTTGCCCTTTTTACCGATCTGATATAAAATATTTTCATTTGTTTTCTAGCTCCCCAAATACCATCAGACTGGACACAAATCAGAAGTGATATAAAGATTGCTCACATTGACGATGGCATAAGTCCAAACGCATGGGCAACCGATGAACAAGGAAATACATATATTTTGGAAGGCAAAAACTGGCGTCTTGTTGGCAACTATCAAATGNAAATGTTGTTGTTTAAAGGTGACTTGGGTTTCAGTTTGTTTGCTTCCGTTTTTGCTAATTTGGTCTGGGTTGCAGGTTCTGGTACCTCCAAAGCCCCCCTTTCCCTCCCCTTCATCAAATGCGCCTTAGAAAAACACATTTCAGCATATTTTACATTAAGGATCGGCCGTACAATTATTGCCCAAGGTTTGCTTGTTGCCCTTTTTACCGATCTGATATAAAATATTTTCATTTGTTTTCTAGCTCCCCAAATACCATCAGACTGGACACAAATCAGAAGTGATATAAAGATTGCTCACATTGACGATGGCATAAGTCCAAACGCATGGGCAACCGATGAACAAGGAAATACATATATTTTGGAAGGCAAAAACTGGCGTCTTGTTGGCAACTATCAAATGAAATATATCACATCTGGCGGAAGTGGCGTCTGGGGAATCGACAAACTTGGTAGCACGTTTTACCGCCGTGGTGTTGCACCCCTTGCTCCAAAGGGTGCATACTGGGCCTCAGTTCCTGGACCAAAACTTGAAAAGATTGATTCTGGGCCTAAAGGGTCAGTGATGGCGCTGGACGAGAATGGAAATATTCATCTTAGAGAAGGAATCACTAATAATAACGCTATTGGCAGTGGCTGGAGACAAGTTGGATCAGGGTACAAACATCTCTCAGTAGGCAGCTACGGTTATTGGGTCATTGATCAGAGCAACCAGGCATATTTTGCACAAGCTACCAAAATTGGACCATTCTCAAGAGGGCTTCGTTGGACACCGATCGGCCGAAACTTCATTCAAGTTAAAGCTGGATTCGGTGGATCCCTGTGGGCAGTTGAACCAGATGGTCAGTTGTATGAAAGGCAAGGTGTTACTGCTATTACACCAACTGGAATATCGTGGAAGAAAATTGGAAATTTGAAAGTGAATGGAGTATCAACTGGAATGGCTGGTGTGTTTGCAAGTGTTAAAGGAACAAATGATGTCATCATGAGACCTGGTAAGATTGTATCCTGGTGATTTTTATCTCCCTTTTGCCGTAAATTATTGATTAAGCCTTCGTAAACCTTCGAGTAAGCCACCCTCCCCATCGAATAAGCCCCTACCTCACAACTAATTCTGACAAACAAGCTCCCCCTTCTAATAGGCCCCCTTAGGGGTATTTGAACTCCATAAAGAGGTGAATTTTACGCAAATTTATACATTCTTTGTCTTGGTATTATGTTTATTGTCATTATAGACCAATGTTACATTTTGATATATCATTTCCTGTGAATTCTAGTTCAAAATTGATGTTTTCCACAGTTCTCCATAACTGTATCAGCCGGAATCGCATTTGAAATAATTTATCTCCTAGAGAAAGAGTTTTGCTTTAAGGAAGGCGTTCCTTTATCTCATCTGTGAAGTTGTAACATGATTATTTTTCAGATCTTGTGTGTGGAGACATTTTGAAAAGGCCGAACGGCAACTTCTCAAGCCCTCGACATAGACTTTTGCTTTAAGGAAAGCATTTCTTTGTCTCATCTGTGAAGTTATAACGTGATTACTTTTCAGATCGTGTGTGTGGAGACATTTTGAAGAGGCCGAACGGCAACTTCTCAAGCCCTCGACATCCATTAGACTATCCATCAGGCTCAGTTTGTTTGTGGCAGATACAAGTGCCTGGGGCCAGCAAAATCAGCGTTCAATTTGATACATTTCAATTAGAGAGAGCAGGAGGAGTTGGTTCTTCGTATTGTAACAAAGATTACTTGCTTTATTTACGTGATGGTAAATTCCCTTCTACATTTGGAGTTAAAAAGAGATGTGGACGAGATGGTTCTCCACTGATTTTCGAGGGTGACAAAGCATGGATTGAATTTGCTTCCGATGATTCTAATAACTTCCCTGGATTTAACGCTCGTTACGAAGCTGTGCTCGATCCAGGACAGATCACTGACAGACCAATTGTTACCCAACGACCTACAGGTAAGTTGATTAATATTCAGATAATGGGAAAATTCTCCAGTTTTGGTTTAATACAGGGCTGACAAGGTAACAAGAGCGATAGATATGCTTGGCTTATCTTATGTTCTAGCTGACTTTGATGAATAGAGTTTCCATCGCGACTTTCAATACTCAAGACTCTATTTCACTTATCAACAAAAATTCACAGTACCGTTGGGTAGAGCCCAATTTAAAATTCTGGAGACGTAACTTTTGCGTCGTAGAAAAGTGAAGACACTCCAGTGTACTTGAATATGATCTCATTTCGCTGACTCGATTTTCAGCTGATCGATAAAAGAAAGGCCTGATTGGAAATGATTTCTTGTGCCAATTTGACATTGGTTGATTTCGAGTGGCTTTCTTCTAACTTCAGCGAAAATTGCTCTGAGACTCGAGGATTTAAAACAGGCTTTGATTGCTTGATTCAATGGTGAAAAAGTAGTTTTGTTCTTGTGATCTAAGTGCTAAAAACGTTTTGTTTATCTTTTTAAAGATGTTTGCGTTAACACTCAATTTTAATTAAGTTTTATTTTTGAAATTGTGTTGGTTTTATTTCACTATTCTTTTCTCTTACAGTTACCAAGAAAGTCACAACGATTCCACCAGATCTCTACCAAGGTATAATTCGTTTGCATATTTATTTATATGTCATTGTTTTGAAGCAGAAAGTCAAGTTAGGTAGACAGCCGTTCCAGACTTTTGACTCCTCCAACAGCGTATAGAGTCCTTTGCAAAATTTCTCGAGCCATCATTATCAACTGACAAACTTAATCCGAAGACATTTTTTGTAATGCTGTCTCTCATACCGGTATTCTAACACCTGTGTTTACTTTGCAGCCTGTGGTGGAGAGATTGATGCTGCCAGCGTTGAATCGGGTGTTTTCGCACATCCCGGCTACCCAGGTGATTACAAACGTGACAGCCGATGCGAATACGTCATCAGAACACGACCTAACAGTCGTATCCGACTCGACTTTGAGAGATTTGACTTGGAAGGAGCCAGTGATTGTCGGTACGACTTCATTGAAATCAGAGATGGCGAAAGAGGAACTAGTGAGCTGATTGGGAAATATTGCGGCAAAAGAAACTTGACTAATATTGTCTCCAAAAGTAACGTTTTGTTTGTCAAATTCGAGAGTGATGGAACGACACATTTCAAAGGATTTCTGGCAAAGTGGAGAAGAGTAAGCCCATTTGCAACAACGAAGAAGCCAAGTAAATATTATTCATTTCTTACCTTGTCTTTTGCTTTGATATCACACTGATTGGGGCAATCTTTCATTTTGTTACTTGACTGAAGTTTCAGAGACGAGGCGATACATAGAGAAGTTTCAGAAACAAGGCGATAGAGATCTCCATATTCCCAAGCTAAACCTTCAATTTACAAAGAAAGGGTTTAATTACTCTAGTATTAAGGCTTAGAATGATATTCCCATTGATATCAGAGAGCTGTCATCGTTACGCCCTGCTTAAGTACATCTAAAGAGGCATTTCACGAGCCTTGATAATTTATTCAAGCCCCTTCAAGAAGGACTACCTGGAAGATCAATTTTACTTAAATATTATATTTATCTTAATTTAGTTTCAGATTTATATTTTCATATTTAGGATTATTGCAGGATTGTTGATTGAAGGGATATCGTTATGAACAAATTATAAAAGAATATAAGAATGCAAGAATCCCACCAATCCCATTGGTTAATCACATATTTCCCTCAGTTTTCATGTAGCCTTGGATGATATGATACAAGGAAGGGTTTTTGTCGCGTCAGTAACTGCTTCTGACCTGCGAGATTTGCAATAAGCGTTGGCGACATTACAATATTCGTTTGAACAAATGATATGATTTAGAATTAGAAACTATCAGGTAATAAAACTCATACTAACCGGTTTTGTGTTGCACAGGAAAGTACAATACCCTCAGATGCACATACTTCGAAGACCTTGGGCTTGATATTTTCCTGTGTAACACAAAACCGGTTAGTATGCGCATAGGACAAAAGATTTGCAAATAATTTCATGAATTAGTTTGGAAAGCAAAAGGTTTTCCTTCTAAATACAATAGGCTATGAACTTACACAACAAAATGTTAAATTTTTAGTTAAATTCGCCTGGATGAAAACTGAAAGTAGTTTTTATATGAAATTACCAAAATCTAATTTAACATATAGGACACGGGGTGTGTTGATATCATTGGGACAAGGAGACACAAAGAATGAACTGCCAAGAAGATAAAGTCTCAAGTTCCATTTTTTCATAAACATAAAATCATTTTGTTCATTTTTCATTTGTATTTGCAGCAACCACAACAAAAAGTGGCTTAGAGGGACCCAGTGTTGGCCAAATCTTTTCGCGTAAGTACAACGAATTTTGAAAAAAGATCAGAGTTTTGTAAGATATGACCTAAACATTTATAATCTTGTGTTGTTTCTCGGTGTAGCGTAGTTGCCCAATGAGAATGATTGAACTGACAGCACTTTTCTTCTCTCTTTTCAGTCTACACGTATTTTTTTTTAGTAACTGCCCATAAGAAACTCAACTCTCAGATTGCCAAAAAATTAAGAAACTCCAGTACTGGGAGAATATAAGTTAAGAAACTATTTAATTTGATAAAGGAAATCCTTGGCATATTTTTACTTTACTTTCACTGGTTTCCTGTATCATATTACTCTTAAGGTACTTGAGTAATGTCTAAACATTGGAAAGGCTTAAAAAACATTGTTTTAAAGAAGATTGTTATGGAACCTCTTAGAAACTCGTAAAAAACTCTGAGTACTCAAAATCTGATGATTTTAAGAAACTTTCAGTATTGGCCCAAATTCTTAGTTTCTTATAAAGAAATACGTGTATACTGTTTTCACTTCGATCTGTACTTCAAATTATTATTTGTGATATATCAAACTGTATTCTTTTTGTGATCGGCTCAGTTGGTATTCAACGGATTATTTCATTTTTATCAATTCTGCTGTATCTAGCTGCATTATGATAAATTAAAGAGCCGTTGTCACCCAGGGTCCTTTGCAGGTACACTGCAATTTCAGACAGTCTAAGAATCAAAGTTGGCCTGAGCAGATAATATAGATCCACACTGCAGAAGATCCACATTGCAGAAATTGAAAAGATACACAAGTTTAAATCTGATTGACTTTCGTGTCTGTTCAACTGCAGTAATATGGATCCCTATTTTCCGCACAGGTCGAACTTGGTTGTTACTACTACTACTAAGACGTCACACGCAGTTAATACTGCACAACGCGTCTCACAATGCCACGCCAGTTTATTTCTATCTTGTGTCAGTTCAGACAATCTATTCAATGTTTGCTTCTTTTGAAAGATCCAGTTTAATTCCAATGCTGGCCAAATCTTGCCTTACTGTCTGCATCCAGGTCGTCTTTGGTCTTCCTTGTGGACGTTTCACTTTCCTGAGATATTCTTTGAGGGATTTCCTTGCTGGTGTCTCTGGATGCAAGCGCATGAGATGTCCTAGCCATGTTAGTCTCCTTTCTCTTATTATTTCACTCCATGGTTGACATTTCGTTCTGGCATAGAGCTCGTTGTTGGTAATATTTCTTTGCCAGCAAGTTGGTTGTTAGACTGTTTAAAATTGCAGCATGCCCGCAGAGGACCGGGGGTGAAAATGACTCTTCAAGACACCCTTTTGGCCAGAATTTCCTTCCATTAATGATTAACCAATATATAACCTTCCACAGGCTGTGGCGGCACGATCGACGCATCCAAAACAAACATTGGATTCTTTACGCATGCTGGCTACCCAGGCCAATACAAAAACAAGGAAGACTGCACATATATTATCAAGACCTTGCCAGGAAGAAAATTAAAACTGTCATTCGATAAATTCGCCTTGGAAGCTCACGAGAAATGCCAATTTGATTACTTGGAAGTTCGTGATGGGTCTACCTTGCAAGCTCCAAAATTGGGAAAATTTTGCGGATCTGCGAAACCTCGAGATGTTATGTCAAATGGAAATTCAATGTTGATCAAGTTTGTATCAGATTATGCATCGAAGGGAAATGGATTCTTGGCGAAATGGAATGTTGAATTTGATAACACATTGCCAACTTTCAAACCAAACACGAGTAAGTTAATCCACACATATTCTTCTTGATCTAATTTGAAATGGTCATCATTGACAAACAGAAACATTTTTTTTATTATTTTTCGAAAAGCATTGCATATTTAATGTTGCCAATACATTAAATGGAAGCTTTAAACTTTGCGAAAAGAGAGCATCATTTTTCCAAGGATACATTTATGCTGGTACGGTAATTTGTGTGTTGTCTCTCCGCGAAATGAGCTTGTTTGGGGCAGAAAAAGAATTAAGTCTTGAAGTGATACAAACCGTCACTATGTGTTGATCTTTGTAAATGAAAGATAGAAGAGCAAAGAAACAACGAGAATAAATGAACCCACGAGAGCCAACGATCGTCTTCGCTTGATTAAAGGCAGGGAAAACGTTGGAGGATCTCCACGATTGAAATAATTTTGAGAACACGGTGCTTTAAGATCCACATACGATCATGTAAAATAAGAAATTTTTGAAACGTAATATTGAAAACCTGATTAATTTTTCTTCTTCAGAAACAGCAAAGAAAGATGCAAAGATCATCACAGGTGAGTAGCCTTCTGTACTATTTTCCAAATGATAGGTTTTACTAAATTTCATATCGGTAAAACAAGATATCAATACTCCTTCAGTAAGACTTGGTTCATTTTTTTATAAGAAGCTGTTTTTGCTGTGATCCATTATTTAAGAAACGTAATTCTACAGGCAGAACAGAGGAATAATCATTGACGGTGACGAATTGGATATTGTAGAACAATATGTCTACTTAGGGCAGCTGATAACAGCAGATAATAACCAGTCGAAGGAAATAGCAAGACGGATAGGACAGGGTTGGGCAAGCTTCGGAAAATATAATAACATACTAAGAGACACAAAAATACCAGTCTGTCTCAAAAGAAAGATAATGGACAATATCATCACCCCAGCGATGACATACGGCGCAGAAACGTGGTCACTAACTAACAGGCTTGCATCAAAACTGCAAGTCGCTCAAAGAAGCATGGAAAGAGNAAAAAGATCAGAGTTTTGTAAGATGTGACTTAAACATTTATAATCTTGTGTTGTTTCTCGGTGTAGCGTAGTTGCCCAATGAGAATGATTGAACTGACAGCACTTTTCTTCTCTCTTTTCAGTCTACACGTATTTTTTTTTAGTAACTGCTTATAAGAAACTCAACTCTCAGATCGCCAACAAATTAAGAAACTCCATTACTGGGAGAATATAAGTTAAGAAACTATTTACTTTGATAAAGGAAATCCTTGACATATTCTTACTTTACTTTCACTTGTTTCCTGTATCACATTACTCTTAAGGTACTTGAGTAATGTCTAAACATTGGAAAGGCTTGAAAAACATTGTTTTAAAGAAGATTGTTATGGAACCTCTAAGAAACTCATAAGAAACTCTGAGTACTCAAAATCTGATGATTTTAAGAAACTTTCAGTATTGGCCCAAATTCTTAGTTTCTTATAAAGAAATACGTGTATACTGTTTTCACTTCGATTTGTACTTCAAATTATTATTTGTTATATATCAAACTGTATTCTTTTTATGATTGGCTCAGTTGGTATTCAACGGATAATTTCATTTTTATCAATTCTGCTGTATCTAGCTGCATTATGATAAATTAAAGAGCCGTTGTCACCCAGGGTCCTTGGTGGGTACATTGCAATTTTAGACAGTCTAAGAATCAAAGTTGGCCTGAGCAGATAATATAGATCCACACTGCGGAAATTGAACGGATAGACATGTTTAAATCTGATTGACTTTTGTGTCTGTTTAACTGCAGCAATGTGGATCCCTATTTTCCGCCCAGGTCGAACTTGGTTGTTAGACTGTTTAAAATTGCAGCATGCCCGCAGAGGACCGTGGGTGAAAATGACTCTTCAAGACACCCTTTTGGCCAGAATTTTCTTCCATTAATGACTAACCAATATTTAACCTTCCACAGGCTGTGGCGGCACGATTGACGCATCCAAAACAAACGTTGGATTCTTTACGCATGCTGGCTACCCAGGCCAATACAAAAACAAGGAAGACTGCACATACATTATCAAGACCTTGCCAGGAAGAAAATTGAAGCTGTCTTTCGATAAATTCGCCTTGGAAGCTCACGAGAAATGCCAATTTGATTACTTGGAAGTTCGTGATGGGTCTACTTTGCAAGCTCCAAAATTGGGAAAATTTTGCGGATCTGCGAAACCTCGAGATGTTATGTCAAATGGAAATTCAATGTTGATCAAGTTTGTATCAGATTATGCATCGAAGGGGAGTGGATTCTTGGCGAAATGGAATGTTGAATTTGATAACACATTGCCAACTTTCAAACCCAACACGAGTAAGTTAATCTTCACATCTTCTTCTTGATCTTATTTTGAAATGCTCATCATTGACATAACACAATCATATTTTTATTATTTTTCGAAAAGCATTGCATCTTTATTGTTGCCAATACATTAAATGGAAGATTTAAACTTTGCGAAAAGAGAGCATCATTTTTCCAAGGATACATTTATGCTGGTACGGTAATTTGTGTGTTGTCTCTCCGCGAAATGAGCTTGTTTGGGGCAGAAGAAGAATTAAGTCTTGAAGTGATACAAACCGTCACTATGTGTTGATCTTTGTAAATGAAAGATAGAAGAGCAAAGAAACAACGAGAATAAATGAACCCGCGAGAGCCAACGATCGTCTTCGCTTGATTAAAGGCAGGGAAAACGTTGGAGGATCTCCACGATTGAAATAATTTTGAGGACACGATGCTTTAAGATCCACATACGATCATGTAAAATGACCACATATCAGGTCAAGTGGAAATCAGAAATTTTTGAAACGTAATCTTGAAAATCTGATTAAATTTTCTTCTTCAGAAACAGCAAAGAAAGATGCAAAGATCATCACAGGTGAATAGCCTTCTGTACTATTTTCCAAATGATAGGTTTTACTAAATTTCATATCGGTAAAACAAGATATCAATACTCCTTCATTTTTTTTATAAGAAGCTGTTTTTGCTGTGATCCATAATTTAAGAAACGTAATTCTACAGTTGAAGGTCACCAAGAGATTATTTGATCTCAATGATGTATGGTGCTAATATTTGTCTGTCCTTTCAACTTTCATGTGACCTTCAAATGATTTTTGGGTGGGATAATGAAATGATTTTGCATTGAAAGCTTTCAAAGAGCTCTTTTTGAATCAAGCTTGATGTCAAATTGCCCCATTGCCTGTTTTGTGTCTCGTATGTCTGAAAAACCAAATTTGATGGGAAAATGCCAGCAAAGGGGATGTCGTTCACCACACAGAAGTTAAAAGGGGACTTGCTAGAGGGAATCTTTCTGGCTTGTAAAGACTTCTAGTTATTCTTTGAAAAGGTCTGGATTAGATATATTTTTACACATTTGTATTCGATTGAGTGGCATTATAAAGCTATTATATGAATTCAAAAATTTGTCCGATTTCTGCGAAATATATTTAAATGTCGCTCGATCGAGACTCTTTTCTAGGCCTATTTGGCGATTAACTACGATCGTAGAGATTAGAATGATTTTGATTAATTTTTATTTCAGATTGTGGAGGTATTCTAGATGGACCATCAGGACTTTTCGCAACACCCAACTATCCAAATGATTATGGACCAAGTCTTGATTGCGAATGGACAATAGATGCTGGAAATTCAAAAGTTATTCAGTTGACATTCGAATATTTCGATCTTGAAAAAAGCAAATCTGGTTGCGTATCTGATTATGTACAAATCTTTGATGGGCCTACACGCCTCGATCGAAATCTCGGAAAATATTGCAACAAAATGCCAAATGAATTGATAAGCAGTGGAAGCAAGATGAGAGTTCTCTTTCACAGTGACGAAGGAAGTAATTACAGAGGATTTGTAGCTCGTTGGGCAGCACAAGATGCACCGATCAAGTCAACACCAGCTGTTAGGACAACCAAAAATCGTAAGTTTTTTCAATCCTTTTTCACGACCTTTGGGAGTAAAACTCTGTTGTAGCGTTATTACCTTCCTGTACTGCCGAGACATGCAGTACAGGCTGTGTGCACATTGACATGACAACATGATTCAGAAATACGGCAAGATTTAGTTAAACGTCTTGGTATTCATCTTCTTCAGTAACTGTCCTAAGAACGACTTAGCATGACAAGAATTCTTTACATTATGATAAGAACTCTTGAGTCATACCGGGTGTCCCAAAAAATGTATACGGATTTGGTTGACTCCAGCGCTGTGAATTTAACTTCAATCAATGTCTAATCATTCTAAAAATGTTCCTCGATAGTTAACTTGAACATTGATACCTCGTTTGTTGATATTAGTACTCAGAGAGCAAAAATGTCAATCTTGAAAATTCAAACTTGCTTCTTCCTGCAAACCAGAGCTTTGGCCTTTTGGCCTAAGCAATTTCTTAAGGCACAGCGTAGAAATCAACGATATCCTTGATAACATTTGAACAATATTAGATATTCTGTTATTCTGTTTTTCAGAAGTCACCCCCCAGTCATCCATTGGGCAGTTTCTTAATTTTTCATTAGTTTTAGTTCATAATTTTGATGTGCTTCAGAAACTTGCTTAGGCCAAAAGGCCAAATCTCTGGTTTGCAAGTGGACGCAAATTTGAGCTTTCAAGATTGATATCTCTGCTCTCAAAGCACCAATACCAACAAACGAGGTATCTATGTTCAAGTTAACTATCGAGGAACATTTTGAGAGTGAT
>REGL01000281.1:53910-74579 GCA_004194395.1 Aurelia aurita complex sp. Pacific
AGACTCTGGGAGAACTTATTTTTCCAACTAAACTTGGGTTTGCAATAACAGAATATTTATCGTAATTGCGTCACTTTTTAATGATATAAACTCATAGGTTTTGCGCTAATCTAAAAACTTTTTCAACCAATAACACTTAAAATTGTCCGTTATTTTTGAAAAGTAACTGAAAAAATCTCTCATCATGTTCTGGAAGTATTTGATCTGCTAGAAATTTCGTATCCGGCAGAGTTTTGTATCGCTAACTGTTTGTTTACAAAGTTATGTTTATCTTGTGATCCTTGTACAGGCCTTTCTTGCGGAGAAAGTCAAGGTGCACCTACTCGATTTTTAGCAAGGGTGTTAGGACACGGATGTTTTGATTAAATATTTATTTACCTTGTTTTGATCATTGTTTTTCTTATTTGTTTCGTCGTCATCTCGTGTCTGCAAGTGAAGACGGTTTTAGGCCTAACCGCTCTCAGTTAATCGAATATAACTCCCTTGTATTCCTGTCATAGTGCGCCCTCGCATTAACCTTTTCTTGAAGGCGCACTGAGGCACAGGAATACAAGGGAGCTATATTCGAATAGCTCCCTTGTAGAAGAAAGAAGAAAACAATGATTAAAACAAGGTATATAGATATTTAATCAAAACATCCGTGTCCTAACACCCTTGTCTTAGGTGCTTGGTAACCAATCTTTTTCATTCTTTTATTCAAAAACACTTTGGATGAATGAATATAGGCATCCTCATCAAAGCACTCGGCGCATTTCATAAAATGCCCAAATGTGTATCTGACGAAACTCTTGAGAAATCAATCGAATACCCAGTTAAAGTAGCTGCACCTTTTCTTTCTGTTTAGTTTTGTTGTTAGGTGTAAAGTTGCAATAGTTTCTATTCTTATATTTAATCGATACGAACTTGATATGCATGTAAACGAAATGAATATAAACATAATTTGTTTTGAGTTAAAAACTTCGTGCACTTTTATTTGTCTACTTTTATCTGCACGTTTGTAAGCATGATATACAGATGAAGTTTCAGATGAACTGAATAGATACTCAATGTGCCAGAATGCTCTTCGCCCCTATGAAATAAGAATGCTGGAGAAAGTCTTCCAAAATGTGTTCAGTAACTTCAGAAATTATTGTTTGATACCACAACGATTTAATGAAGCACCGATACATTTTTGATCCGCTGCAAAGTTGTCACGGTTCAAGAGTGTTTACACTGCTCCACAGCAAAGTTATTAATGGTAGAAAACTGTACGAATAAACTTTATAAAGAAGTTCGGATGCAAAAAAGACAAGATTTTCAGCACACTGAGGCCTTTCTGACTTGTGTATTCATCAGAGTGGACAAGAGAGACAAGATTTGTGGCACACTGAGGCCTTTCTGACTTGTGTATTCATCAGAGTGGATAAAAACACAAGTCAGAAAGGCCTCAGTGTGCTAAATATCTTGTCTTTTTTGCATTCGAACTTCTTTTGTATATTTTACAAAGTTATTCTTTTGAAAGAAGGAACAAAAGTGTTACAGATTGGTAGGAACAGTCTAAACGGGAGTTGATCCGTTGCATTTTTGTTACGGATCCAAAGTTGTACCAGTACAGTGTAGCAATGTCCAAGTCACTGTTTGCGTTTAAGCTGCAACATGGAATTGAATTCTATTTTCGCCGGGTTTAGGCCATGGCACAAAGGTCCTTTAAAGGCACACTGTCGTGCAGTTCATTATGCTGAGGCAAAATATGTTAATTTATTGATTTAACTTCAGTTCACACTGGGACTAGAGTAAAAACGCGACGCAAAAGTGTTCAATATAATATTTTGTTGGTGTCTTTGAAGATTGTCCAATCCATTTGGATCGAAGCAAGAAATTTTGATTCCATTTGGAAGCGATAACTGTCTAAAAATAGTTCAAAATGAGTTATCGCAGCTCTTAACGTGTTTTGCTCCAGCATGAAACCAGCTTAACTCGAAACATAATTTCATGGTTTACTGCGAAATCTGCTAAATTGAGTTTAATTTTGATGGATATCCTTGTTGTTTAAGATACTTTGGGATTACTGAGAAACAAAGGTAAGATAAGGACAGAACGACAAAGAACTAAACTAAACACCACCACCACTAAACTAAACTGTCTTCGTATCGTCTGCATCAAGATTTTTTAAACTGTAACGATACATGGTTAGAAATTTGACCAAAACAATAACCAAGCTCAACTGACCTTCGACAAACTTTGCACTGACACCGACCATCAGATAATTCCGATGAAATTTGTTGACTTTGGTTTTTGATCTGGCGTACCATATAGGCCAAGACATTTTGGTGCGCTAAATTTTTTTGTGATAAACGGCACTAGTTTTAGCCCATTTTAGTGAAAAAAGCCGCAGAAACGTCCTGTTAAAAATTGATGTGGCTGAGTTGTTTTCGAACATTCTGAAATTATTCGTGGTAATCTGGTTAATTGCCAAAAGCTTTGTTGCTTAAATTTAGGAGCACTAAGAGAGGTTAAGAAATAGGCACAGTTTACCGCAGTTGGTTTAACACGAGTTGGCGCGAATTAAAGAATTCATTGCTAACCATGAGCCTATGTAGACAGCAAGAAAAACGATTTTCATATTCTACTTTAGGGCTGCAATGGACTTGCCCAAGTCGTCTCGTAAGAAAACCCCAAGGAGATGGCTCTTCTTTCTTACAAAACGACTTTGGCAAGTCCACGACTGTGAAGTATCACAGTTAGCAATGAGTTCTTATCGCCTAGTAGGCGCTTTTAAGAAACAAGATATTCGTTCAACCAGTAGATCACGAAATCAAATTTTTTCAAAAGATCCTCGCTCGTAAGGATTTTTCAGGGATCTTATGTTCCCCAACTTGTTTCGTGAGGCTGTAGTTAAAAGAAACATGCAAGGATTATTTTTTGGACAGGGGGTTTACCACAATATTGAAGGTTACCACAATATCACTTCAACTCACCTACCAAGATACCAAGGTATTTAAAATCATGTAAGTCACGATTTGGTACGGTTAAGCTGTGCGTCTTTCTTAAGGGCTGCCAAATGGAAAACCTTTCGACTTGATCTTAAGGCACGTTCCCACTGCGTGATGAACTATCAACATTTCAAATGCATCGAAAGTTCATCTTGTACTGGGAATTACATTTGACTGCAAATCCTGATTTTTACAACCAGTGTTTTTTTGTTTTTTAATATTCATAAAATGTTACATTACATGTTACGTACTATACTTTCTAATTACTATACTACAATACAACACTACAGGTACGATACCACAGGCAGCAAAAGACAATGACTACGCCCGTGGCCATTGACATAAAGACATGCAAATAAATGAGATTAAGTAAAACAGCTACAAAAAGTTACGCATACAATACAATTATTTACTGACAAATACTGGGAACTGTTGCACATTCGATGTAAGGTCAGCATAGGCGCACGATACCGAATGATAGGGACCCCGCCCCGGACGACAGAACAGGGCTACTGGTTTTCAATGTAATCCTTTTGAAATACTCAGATTTTGTGTGGATGAACTTTGGTTCATACAACCAGTGTGAATCGGGCTTTGCAGCCAAAGGCGAAAATTCGTAACTTTGAGCCCCCCTAGCTCCAGCAGCAGATTCCGATTTAGGCAACACTCGATATATTCTTCCTTGGGTCTTCAACTCTTGATTTATCATTCAAAAAAGCTTATATATCAATACGCTTCCTAAAATCAGATTCTTTGATGGCGTCATTTTATGCAGTTTCTGCTCTGTTACCAAGTGCAAGAGAGCCTGCGTCGCAGACCGAATCTAAGTGCAAGATGAACTTACATTGCATTTGAAAACTTGAGCGATGAAGAAAGCGGCCATAGCTAATCACGCAGTGGGAACCAGCCGTAGTCGTTTGGTGTAGGCTCTTCAAAACCGATTGTTTTTAAAATTTCGCGCGCTTCGTCAAAAGACTGACACACTCCTCGCCTTTGATACAAAAAATGATTAGATTATGGACGCAAAGACTAGGCTTTATATCTTTGGAGAACCAAGTTTTTCTTTGCAAAAAGGGAGAGTATTTAATGGATGTTCCAGTACAAAATCCTCCCCAAGAATAGTAGCTGGAATATCTGCTATTTCCTTGAACATCAACAAATCAAATAGCACGGGGAAACAAGGAACCCATGGAATAAGTTCTTGCAGTGATGATGTTGAACTCTTTTGTTGTTGCTGTTGCGATCACCCGTATTTATTGCATGGCAGCAACTAAACTGAGCCAAAAAATTGCAAAACAAATTCGAAGTTGCTTAAATCAGGCATTAGCATATATGCTCCGTTAAATGTCACTTTTGAATTGTCACTTGCTAATGCCAGTTTTGGAAAATATTTGTAGAACAGCATTGTGGTTGGGATTTTAGTGATAGTTCTATAAAGCCTTTTCGTTTGACCCTTTGCGACTTAGTCACACACAAATAAGTTGCATACATGCGTTACAAAAAGTAGGTGCGTCCCGAAGCGCGTCAGGATTGAATAAGCCATTCAGTCATACAAGAACTGATTGTTTCTACAAACCTTTGTTTTTTATGAGAAAATTTGAATGACAAATATTGAATCGGCAAACAGTTTCCTAACGATTTCCGTATTATTCTCCTTGGGGAAAACTTTTTATTGGTTATGACAAGTGAAGCCTTTAGTCGGAATGTTTCTGTATGATTTCTGTTATCTTGATCAAATTGATCGCATGCGGCTACGACTTGGCCACAAAATGACATAGTCCCAGTTGTAGACAATGTTGAGGTGTAGTCTATTGATTTCTGAGGAGTTGTCTTATCAGAAAAGTTCGTAGAGGTCACACAAGTTGTGAGAAGTCACCGTCAAATCATGTCGATGAATGCTCAAATGTTTTTTATTTATTTTGGTATTGTTTTGTTTATTGGCATCGGTAAGTTAACCTACAATATCTTCAGTTCTTATATAATTCTAATTCTTGCCTCGCAGATATTAGGAGGACATTTTGTAGCAAAGTTCTTATGATNTGTTATCTTGATCAAATTGATCGCATGCGGCTACGACTTGGCCACAAAATGACATAGTCCCAGTTGTAGACAATGTTGAGGTGTAGTCTATTGATTTCTGAGGAGTTGTCTTATCAGAAAAGTTCGTAGAGGTCACACAAGTTGTGAGAAGTCACCGTCAAATCATGTCGATGAATGCTCAAATGTTTTTTATTTATTTTGGTATTGTTTTGTTTATTGGCATCGGTAAGTTAACCTACAATATCTTCAGTTCTTATATAATTCTAATTCTTGCCTCGCAGATATTAGGAGGACATTTTGTAGCAAAGTTCTTATGATGCGGTGTAAATGTAACTTTGGTGTGGGCTCTTCGAAAGGTTTTAGGCCCATAATCTTCTCTTTAGAAAGGGTTTAGGGTTAATTACAATTTTCATCTTTTGCAGATCAGTCACCGACGGCGTTCCCACTCTTTGGTACAAACACAGGTATTAATCTTTCTTTAATTCTTTGTCTTTTTTTAATATGAAATACTGTTATTGTTATAATGATAGTGTGCAGTGTAGGTAATTGTCAGTTATTTCCCGTCAAATCTCGTAACTTTAGAACGTTTTTCTGTTCATGTAGATACGGAATTATTTCTTCCCTGGACAGTTGACAAGAGTGTCTGAACTTCTAACATTTTGATGGAACTCTGAATATGTGCAGTTTCGTAAACCTTTGAAAAGGACTCCATACAATACCAAGTCTTCTCTCAAATTGAGTTGATTAATCTAATCTTCGCAGACGGGAACTCAAATATATTCGTTGTGCAAACTTCTGGAAGACTTAACTACGTAATTCCCGACATTTTTCATGCAGGAAGCCCTATTGGCTACCAGACCCAATGATTGGACCTGAATCATTTCTGAACTCGTTTTTAAATCGATGTTGTTGTTGTTGTTGTTGTTGCTTTGAAGTTGCTTGTGATAGCTACCAGTAGCAGCGAATCGAGACACCAAATAAACCAAAAGGACACTTACTATCTTGTCTTCAGACTCCTACTCCTTCTTTTGATTGACATTAGATTTTCGCGTGGTCAGCGTAATAATAAATTTTGCGAAACGAAGAGAGGGAAGACACAGGAGTAAATGCAGCAAGTCTAGGATTTTGTCATTACCGTAACTTTAAGGCCTACTGAAATCATCACAATTTCATTTTGATAACTTTCAATTTTCTCTTCGTTTAGGATGTGGTGGAAGACTGACAAATCCCACAGGAGCAATTGCAACCCCAGGGTATCCCCAGAAATACCCCAGAAATACTGCATGCGTTTGGACGATCAATGTTCCTGATTCTAAATCGATAATCGAACTGAAATTCGATTCGTTCATGCTTGAAAATCATCCAAATTGTCGTTATGATTATCTCTTGATTCGAGATGGTGATTCCCAGTCATCACCAATCATTGGTAAATTCTGTGGTGATACTATTCCAAATATGATAAGGTAAGACCACTGGATTGAGTGTTTTTCTAAAGCAAAGACGAATTAGACAATGTTCGACAAATATCAACAACATTGCTCGGAAATCTTGTGCGATAGTAGCTGAGCTAGGACCCCCAAATGATATGATATACTTTCCATGCTACCTTCCTGAGCTACATCGCTTATGACTGGAAGGAAATAAAACAAAAATAATATAAGAAATTACTGCTTTTCAAGTATTAAGGTAGCTAATTTCCCAAATCGTAGAAAAGCACGCTTGGATATATATCAGGAACGTTTTTGAAAACTTTTGACAAAAGGGTTTCTGACAGTAGCCTGAATTTTGTAATTCACCGACACAAATCAAACTTTCAGATAAGATACTTCGGAAAGAAGCTGAGTAGAAAATGCATTTCATTCTTTAACTTAGCAATTAATTGTCATGTACTTTCTTGCAGATCACGAAGCAACCGACTGTGGATGAGATTTTATTCAGATTCAGCTTTCACTGGCAATGGATTTGTGGCTAGTTATGCAGAAACAAAGAAAGCCCCAAAGAGCTTGGAAGGAGAAACCATCTCTTTGACAACCAAATCAGGTGAATCATTGATATCTGCCTTGAATCTTATCGCTCTTTGATAACATTCGACTGATACAACATCTTTGAAAAAGACAATGTAAATGGTCCATAGATTTAACTTCATGGTGAATTTTTCATATTCTGAATGCTTTCGGAGATACAGCATTTTAACGATTCTTGTGCTTTACACTTGTTGTGAATGAGTAGATCCAATAAAAATAGAGAACAGCATCATATGCATCTACTGCCTTTTTTATGAACCTCAGCTCAGCTCAGCTCAGTTCATTGATTTTAAATTCAACTACATACAAATACTCAAAACATTAAACAACTTACAACAATTTGAATAATTACAAGCTACAAATTAAAATACAAGCATACAGACTAAACATAGATAAATCGAAAAATATACCACATGACTAGAGAATTTGTATGAAGAGGAATTCTTAAGGAGGAGCTCTCTCAGTAGCTGAGCTAATCGAGGAGAGAGCACCCTCGTTTAGTAGGAAACACCCCCTTTTAGTAGGAAACACCCCCTTTTAGTAGGAAATAAACCAAACAAAACAATATAAATTATTTACATATATCGATCTAACCCATCTCGTCAATTCTTTACTTCAGATATCTAAACTTCAACTACATCTTAATCAACCACATCAACTTAATCTTCAACTGACTCACACGTGTGATGACATAAGTATATATGCGAAGCCTGGGAACGAGTATAAGAGACAATGAGGGTGACATGAATAGCACGTGGAAACCGAGAAGGGACTGGACCCCACAAAAGGGATGGGCTGTATTGTCTCCCAAACAACACTTTTAACAACATGAATTTCGTAGAATATAGCCCTAAAAAGTATGAGCTATTTTAAAAGTTCAGGAGGAATAGGTTGACAACCTGAACTAGGTAATAGCGAAGAGATCATAAGTAAAATATAGGGTAACGACTTCAAGATACTTAGGCTTTGAATCTGCCTGTCAATATCTGAAAAAATGGCGATATTGTCAATGATGACCATTTCTGTTTTATAGGAAACTGTGGTGGAACATTGTCGGATGATTCTGGCACAATCAAAAGTCCTAAATACCCAGAAAATTATCCAAATGGAATGAGGTGTGTTTGGATGATTGAAAATGATAATCCACAGTCAACAATAAATTTATCGTTTGAAGACTTCAAGCTTGAAGAAACACAACAATGTATGTTTGATTATTTATTAATTGAAGAAATCTCATCTGGAAACAAGAGAATGATTGGAAAATTTTGTGGACGTACTGTCCCTGCATCGTCAATTTCAGGACAAAAATTGAGAATTTCANGGCACAATCAAAAGTCCTAAATACCCAGAAAATTATCCAAATGGAATGAGGTGTGTTTGGATGATTGAAAATGATAATCCACAGTCAACAATAAATTTATCGTTTGAAGACTTCAAGCTTGAAGAAACACAACAATGTATGTTTGATTATTTATTAATTGAAGAAATCTCATCTGGAAACAAGAGAATGATTGGAAAATTTTGTGGACGTACTGTCCCTGCATCGTCAATTTCAGGACAAAAATTGAGAATTTCATTCGTAGCAGATGAATCAAGTAATGATAAAGGGTTTAAATTGAATTGGCAGAGCGTTGGTAGAAGCATCAATTTTGGTGGTTCAGAAAGAGCAGGTAAAATCATGGAATACTATTTTGAGTTAATTGTACCATTGTTTTGTAAATTGACATCGACAATAAAGAGTGCCCGTTTAAACGAAGAATCAAAATGACAGTTTAACGAATAGCTTTAACGTAATAACGTTTTTGCCTTTGTTTATATCAGTTTAGGTTTATTATTAAGCTTCTGTTCCCTGTTATTACATTTCATGTGATATTTACACCCAAAGAAAATGTATAATCAATGTCATCGAAAGACTTCTCAAAGTCTATTCTAGAATTTTAGGCCTTTGTGTCATTTGGCCCACAATATTTCCTTGCCTTAACTTCACAGTTTGCGACTTATCTCCAAGATCTCATTCAATACATAATGCTCTGCAAACTCTGCAGTACTTGTTGGCAAAGTTCCATTGCCACAGCAAATTTTACGAAATGTGTAACATGTCTTCCTTCTTTTCTTCATGTCTTTTCCTGTTTTTCTTCAATACTTTCCAAATGGTCTTTCTTAAATTTTTCTGGTCTATGTACAACAGAGTTTTTCCTGATTCTGCATGCCCTATTTGGTAAGCCTTTTTGTTCTTAAATTTTTTCAAAGCCACCCTAAAAGGTAACGAATTTAGTGCCTACCTTTGCCTTCCTTCCATAGAATGCGGTGGTAGCAAGACTGGCCTTCTTGGTTTCTTGAGAAGCAATAATTACCCCGAAAACTACGCAGATAACGAAAATTGCGAATGGAAATTATCTGCACCTGAAGAATCCATGAAAATTCAACTCAGATTTGCTGATTTTGAGCTGGAACCAAGTGCTGATTGTGAATATGACTATATCGAAGTTTATGATGGTGAAACGAGGAATGCTCCACGTCTTGGGAAATTCTGTGGAAGACAAGTTCCTGATTTGATTGAGTCAACACAGAAGAATATGTTGGTGATATTCAAAACAGATAAATCAGATACGAGATCTGGATTTGAAGCAACTTGGGTTTCAGTTTTCAAACATGATGATCCTCGTTCTGTTGGTGTTTCAAGACAAGCAAGGATTCCAGATGCAAGTCAAGGTACCAAATTGCTGTCTAAATCCTTTTTTCGCTGTGATTGGAAGTGATCTCTCTGCTTTGGACTTACTTTTTTGGATAAGGAAATCGAAATACCTACTATTGTTTCAAGACCTCTAATTTTGTAGAATTTATAGGAATTATTATATCAAGACTTCACCATGATTGTTTGTCAGAGGTGCAACTCTACGACAGGAGACCCATGCCAAAAAAATTGTTCCATTTTTCCAGTTTCTCAACATTTCTATCAGTGCATTTCCCATTGTGTGTTTTGATACCTTGAGGAACACTCTTCCATTTGCAAAAACATTGGTGAATTTAAAGAGGAAAAAGAAAAAGAATGAAATTGATTTGAAAAAAGTATTTGAATATATTTAAATCGAGGACAAAATTCAAGAATGTTCGATCACAAGCCATTGGTTACAAAGCAAAGATCATTATGTAATCATTTTTGGAAGCTCCAAACATATAGCTGATACTGTAGCCCGTTTTTCGGCGATACTTTTTTCTCAACGGATGTTTTATATAATCGAAAGGATTCGGTTAATATCTTCAGTTTATGTCTTGTTTATGAAAGAGCCACGTTTTTGCATATTTTCAACACACGTATTTGTTTTAACTGCTTGTAAGAAGCTCAACTTTCAGACCGCCAAAAATTAAGAAACTCCATTAGGCCTACTGGGAAAATGTAACTAAGAAACTATTCATCTTAATGAAGGAATTCCTTCCTCAGCACGTTTTTACTTTGTTTTCACCTGTTTCCTGGATCATATTACTCAGAATGTACTTGGGTAATGTCTAAACACTGGAAAGGCTTCAAAAAACTTTGTCTTTGAATCTTCACGGGAGCACAGGAAATAAACATGAACATTGTTTTAAAACCTTCAAGAAACTCATAAGAAACTCTGAGTACTCAAAATCTGACATTTTAAAGACATTTTCAGTGCTGGACCAAGTTTGTAGTTCTTGTATAAAATACTTGTAATCCTACACGGTTTTATGTTTGACAGGATCCTGTGGTGGAAGTTTCACAGCATCAGCTGGTTCAATTTCAACACCAAATTATCCAGGCACATATCTACCAGATTCGTTATGCACTTGGAAAATCAGTGCCGACCCAAAACATCAAATCAAGCTCCAATTCACAGATTTCAATTTAGAGAAACATTCAAATTGTAAATATGACAGCGTTACTGTGCGGGATGGAGCAGAGTCGACTTCCAAGGTGCTAGGCCAAAGTTGTGGCAGTAAAATCCCAAAGGAAATCATTTCAAGTGGCCATGCATTGTGGATTCAATTTGTGTCAGATAACAGCAAGCAGCTCATTGGATTTAAAGCTGAGTGGGAATTTATTAGAAAATCAGGACAAATAGGTTAGTAATCATGTCATACCTAATAATATACCGGGCGATTCAGAAAAATGTTTTAACGTTTTAAAGCTTGTAGCTTTTAAACTGTATATTAGATTGCTATAAACTGGTAATATTTATCTAGCTAACATGGCAACTCAGATGTTAAAATGTAGTTTGTCAAAATCTGTTGACTATTTCTCCAGTTATAAAATGATTTTCTAAAAAAAGTATCTCAAATCCTTAAGAACAGTTCGAAAATAATTGATCCAATTGCAAACAATCCAGCCTCGTGATGACAGAAAGATATACATGTATGTAGAAAAGCTGTGTTATAGTAAATTCAATTCAATTCAATTTTGTTCATAGAAATACACCCTAATACAAGGTTATCATTAAAATTGTGTATTCTATACGACCCAGGAGAAGCATAGCTTTTCAAACCAGGGCCGTTAACTATAATGGGAATAAAAACTAAAAATCTGAATGAAAATAGTACTAGTACAATGTAGCTGTTTCAAAATTTAACAGCTAAGTCCCAAGTCCCAAGCTTCTTTATCTACAGGCTTTGGCACGTTTAAACATTTTCTAACTCATCCTATAATATGCACAGCATTTTTCTTCATGTTTTACTGCATGTGTACTTTCTGTTTAAAACGATCCAAAATTCTTCATCCATTTTTGATCGAATCTAACCGCATCCACTTTTCTTGGATATTTGTAGCCAATAGCTTTTCGGCATATTTAGCAGTTAATTCAACTTTGATGTATTCTTTTATCAATGACTTTCAAAATCATTGATAAATAGTTAATCAAAATCAATTTTCACGTAAAATTTGTCATGCTAAAGAACTTCGACATTAAAGACCCACAACTAGCCATGATCCTTTTCGGCCCCATAATTGATTCTTTCGTATGATCTGAAAATAGTTTTCCGGCCTAGGTTCTGTTTGTCTTGCTGTTTATTATGCTCTCAAAGGATCATGGTTAACCATGGGCCTTTGCGTCAACGAACCCTTCCGTAGAATGAGCTATATTTTTCAAATTGGTTTTCCCATCTTGTTACTTCTGTCACTCAAACAACTTAAATTCTATTCCCTTCGTTTCCAGCATGTGGAACCCGCTTCAGATTAGAAACTGGCGAATTATCTTCTCCCAACTATCCTCGTGCACCATCAGATCGAGGCTACTGCACTTGGGTAATCGAAGTTCCTTATTCCATGAAAATCGAACTGACTTTCAAAGACATAAATCTAAGATCATCTGCAAGCTGTACTTATGGATACGTTCAAGTGTTTGACGGTGATACAATACAATCCCCAGAGCTTGGTAGATTCTGCAAGACTTTCTTACCACGGCCTATTTTATCATCTGGGAATAAATTGTTGATTGGTTTTCAACCTGATGGTTTGGCAATATCACGTGGTTTTAAAGCTGAATGGAAAGCCATTAAGGAGGAGAAGGCTGCTGCGCAACCAAGACCTCTTCCAGGTAAATACTAAACTTTGAAACTTTGAAAACTATAAAATCACCCGCAACATTTCAGAGTGATGTGATCAACTTTAGCGAATGAATTCTTGAGTATTTTTACCATACTATATTTGATAGAATTGATAACATTTATTTTGGTAAATTTTCGACAAATGGTTTCGACAAAAGGTTACGTCACCACATTGATCTGGATATCCATAAACCATGCTTGCTGTATAAGCATGTGTCGTGATAGCTCAGGCCATAGAGCAACTGCCTAGATAGCAGGTCACGACTTCGAAACTCCCTCTTGTTACACTTTTTCCATTTTACCATGCAGTAAGTGGTCTTTAGCTCATTAAAATTGATAAATGTTTAAAGTTCGTATTGTACTCTTTGCTTTGGCAAACTCTGAAGCGTTTTGACCCAAAAATTACTTCAGATGTACAACCAAATGTTAGCTTGATCTATATTTACCTCCGTGTATTACTGCCTGGTGTACCTAATTTATTGTACCATTTGTATTCATCATTTCTAAATGTCTTCCAATTTCTCCATAGCGACACCCTGTGGAACAACACTGACATCGGAATCTGGCAATATAATTCTACCAAAGGGTGTCAAAACATGTTTATGGTTAATAAAGCCTGCCTCTGGAAAACAAATCACTTTATCAATCCCAAAAGCAAATTTAATTCCAAACCCAAACTGCGATGTTGAGAAACTTGAAGTGAGAAATGGATTTACCTTCCTTGCACCCCTGTTACTGAAAATCTGCGGTAGTTTACAACCAAGAAGTGTGACGTCATTTACTGGAGTTCTGAGGCTGGAATACAAGTTATTTGGCAACGCAGACAAACAAGATGTGCATTTGTTTTGGACAACAAAGAAAGAAAGATTGCAAAGTACACCCCTTGACAAAGGTTAGTTTATTTTTGGTTATTACGTCATTTTGAAGAAGTTGATATTTGAAAGCATGTGGTGGTTCTGCTTCCTGGTTGGTCGTAAAACAGAAGATTTTGGTGCAAACATGCTACCCAATGCAGTATGCATTATATTTCTCACATATCTTTGTGTGTAATAGACCTTTTAGCTATTCTACAACAGTCTGGATCAAGCGATACTTTTATGCATCTTCTTATACGAAAGGCTCGATTGAGTTGTGATATAGCCTGATAACCAGCACACCAAGGAAAAGTTTTCCTTACCTTTCCTAAGTGGGCTGGTTAACACAGGGGTGCATCACTCTGCCGAAAAGGTGTACGAGATTTCTTAAAACAATAGGATTTTCAGGGATTTTTTACGGATTTTTCTTGAAAACAAAAGGATTTTGGCCAAAGGTGTACGAGATTTTTACAGAGTGATACGCCCCTCGGGTTAACAGGCTAGTTGCGATAGAGCTTCTGTCACTTTTGTTCACTTTCAAAAACTCTACAATATTCATGAAAATATTATTCGATTCAGATCATTCGTCAGATAGCTAAAAGGTTTATTCCTATTCAAGCAGTTTATGCCGAGCTTCTGCATAGATATTTTATCAAAAAGAAAATGGGATTCGAATGAGTGATTCTTTCTTCTAGATGTTGGAAAATCAAGTTTTGTCTCAATTGTTTAGACCTCGAATGATTGCAGATTGAACCGCCTGTTCTAGACCTCAAATCTAGTAAAGTAAAAATGTCTATTTTATCAATTCAATCAAAGCAATAGACCTTTTAGCTATACTACAAAAGAGCCTGGATTGAGCGATATCTTTATACATTTTCTATTTTCTATTTTCGATTTTTGTACGAGCTGTTCGACTGAGTAGCGTCAGAGCTTCTATCACTATTGTACACATTCGAATCGAATAGCTAAAAGGTCTATTACCGTGGCAGTTGTTTAGATCTCTCCTTTTTGCTTCCATTGATTCTCATATCTTCTCCCAAAAGTTCCTTTTTACATGCATATCCAATGAGTTAGCCATTCAGATTTCAAGGCATCTTTACGTGGTTCTGCTTTATTCATATTTGTGGCTGGACTAACCTGTTTCATAGAAGTACCTTGTTTACGTTTGCTAATTGTTTTGTACTGATGCATGGGTAGCTAGACACTGCTGGTGTGCTGCTATGGAGGAGTGTTGCAACTTATATGTACCTGCGGAGGAATAATGTATATAGTTCTGCGGAGGAGGTAACGAGCTCTCAATCTCATTCGCTAGCTCCTCCATGGTAGTAAATAATGTTTTCCTCCGCAAAAGAACAAAGCTGTGGGAATCAAACACAACTGCGCTGTCTAACTACCCATGCCTGATGTGTCAATCAGAAGCAATAAATTCTATTATGAGGAAGCTGCCCCTGTGACGGACATCACTATACATTTGTGTGACATAGTAGCTTTCTAGTTATCCGTCTTCGTTCATATTTCGTTCGATCTATTTCATTTGCAGGTTCTTGTGGAATCATAAAAGTTCCTTTCCCTGAACAATTCGTAAACAACAGAGCCATTGTAGCCTCAGGAATGTTACCATGGATGGCTGCCCTGCTCAGTGGTTCTGGAACAATCTACTGCGGGGCATCAATACTTTCTCCAAAATGGATTATTACCGCTGCTCACTGTTTCAGAAGGTACGCATCAATCAGATTTAGTACATTAGTCCCAGTTATCGATTTGCTTTTGTCAGCTATCATGCTGAAAGCAAATGCCGTACAGGTAGAAGAATGCTTATTTCCCTCAACGAGACTTAAAGTTTTTTCTCATAGCTAGGCCATGGATGATTTCTTTCTCTCAGAAATTAGGTAACAGCCAAAAAGACTTCCTTAAATTTCTAAAACAGTCAAAAAGTGCTTTTCATTCAAATACATATTTTGACACAGAACTTTCTTTTTCGTCCCTAGCTTTTTGAGTTATAGACAATTAAAGAGCCAAGCAAAAGGCTGTGGTCACACTAGACGTTTTTGCCTCGTTTTTTACCTTCAAAAAAACGGGTTAACTACACTGTATGTGACCGCATTTCCTTTTCACATACATTGCTGTTACAGCGCTTTGGTCCTGAGAGCGGATTCCATAAGAAAACAATCAGATGCAAAACAGTGGGCAAAGCGAGGTCCTGAGCTATGTCTTAGCATTGTTTTGGAGAATGAACCAATCGCAGCCTTACGTTGCTGTCACATGATAAATCATATTACTGTGTGACCGGGTGTCATTGTACCGTTATATTGCCGTACTTTCTGGTGACAAAAACAAATTGCAAGAAAGTGAAACAATTTTTCGATTCGTATGATTTATCAAACAATGGAAACATTTTATGACTCACACGGAACAAGTTCGTAGGGCAGTAACAGTACTATTCTTATTTCAATTATATACCAAGCTGTTCTCTAATGCTTTTCAAATATGATGATGAAATACATCACGAGTCCGTTTCATTTTCCCTATTGTAAGTTATCTCCATTGTTTATTTTCAGATACCCATTCTATGCATTCAGAAAGATCATTGTTGGAGAACTGAATTTATTCAAATCAGATGGAACGGAGCAGGTTTTGGACATCAAATTGATCCATATTCACCCTGGATATAACGCAATTACAAATGAAAATGACATTGCTTTGGTTCAACTTGATACCCAAATCACTCTAAATGAAAAAGTCAACACGATTTGTTTACCAGACAAGGACACTGATATCAAACCAGGGACAATTTGTACGACAGCAGGATGGGGGACTCGCAGATTCCTTGGCAAACCCTCAAAACCCCTCGTCCTAGCAAGGATACCTATTGTCCCTACGAATGTCTGTAATTCTACAAATTCATACGCAGGAAATGTGAAGGAAAAGATGATATGCGCAGGCCGAAGCACAGGAGGACTTGACACGTGCCAAGGCGATGGCGGAGGGCCTCTGACTTGCGAAGTTAGTCGAGGAAAGAATATTTTGGTTGGGATTTCAAGTTGGGGAAGTGGTTGTGCATACCCTAATCGATATGGTGTTTATACTGAAGTACAGAAACATTTGCAATGGATTTCCAGTATCTTTGACAGCTAGGGAAGGAAAGAAAAAGTGCGAAAAGCGCAAGGAAAGAGCAGAAAATGCAACAAGAAAAAGAACGCAATGAATGAAGAAGGGAAGATTGAAGATAGTTATGAAGGGGCGAAAATGCCAACAATGAGTATCAATGAATTCCGATTTGTACAATGATCGAACTCCAAATAGTAAGCGACAGTTGCGTTGAAAAGAGATTTTTTGTCATACAGTAGTGCCCTGCATATGAGAAACGCAAATTTAAGAAACACAGACCCTGATTTTCAAAATAATACCCCATCTTATAAGATACTGGTACAGGTCTGAAAAAAGCTTGTTTCTTATTTAAAAGCTATGTATGAGTTGAATTGTACCTATTCAAATGAAAACAAGAATTTTGTATGCAAGCTAAGCAAAAAGCACCCTTCTGGAATAATTGTAGCATTTCCTGGAAGTGACAATGTACAAATACAAATAACATATCATAGAGCTCGTGTCTGAGTAGTTCATCAATTGTACATGATTTTTCTCATAAGAAATTTTACCCTGATTTGAAGTTTATCTCATTTTATAAGAAACGCGTCAGACCTGAAATTGAAAAGGTTGTTTCTTATATGCAGAGTCCATAGACTCTGTTATATTCGGGTCACTACTGTATCATAGATTCAAATTTCGGATATGATAAGTTTAAGGTTTGTCACGCAGCTGATTGGCTCCTAACACAATTGAATTGTATTGTCACGCAGCTGATTGGCTCCAAACACAATTGAATTATATTGCTGTACATTGAGTCACCTTTTTCTTGTGAAGTGCAAACTGGCACCTATTTGTATAACAGTATTGGAAACCATTGTTTTAGGACCCAATCAGCTTCCTGACGGTACTCCCTTAATAATAGAAGAAATTGTTGTTAAGTTTGCCTGGATGTACATTCATGAATTATGCACTAGCTTCAATGAATCATAGATTTTTTTATAGCAGAAAATCTGGTTTGATTTAAACGCCTTTCTACTTTGATTTAAGATTTTATTTCACTGAAAATGTCATGCTGGTTTAACGTTATGGATGCTAAAAAGTGGAAGAATATTGTAAAAAATTTCATTTTCAAAATGGTTTCTATGCAAAACTACAAATCATTTTCAAAATCTTAAATCTAAATTTACCTGCAATAAAACAATCATGATTCCTAAAGATTGGTAGATGATTCATGATCCCACATATCAGCAAACGCTGAAATGTTTTTATTCATGAATTTGATAAATCTAATGGTACTGAAAGCCTTCAAAGGAAAACACCTTCTTTTTTCCAGGGATTTTTGTGGAATCATTTGCAAAGAGTGTTATATTAAACAAATGCAATCATCTAGCATTTTTCGTATAAGAACCGACATTATGATTCAAAGCTCTCGTTTAAGATTAAAATGCTCTTCAGAAAATCTAATCGCCTTTACAAAGGAAAATAAGATGATGAGCTCTAGTTCCAAAAAGAGAAACTGTTATTTACTTTCCTATGTACATGTCACAGAATACAGTACTGTACAAAAACCATTTGTATTAATTTAGAACTCAAATATAATCTTCTGTTCTTACACAGATTTTAGATGCCTATAAGAAATAGAGTTTATTGCCAAAATGTTTGCAGTTTTAGTTTAGGTACAGTTCACAGCTGCAGGCAAATATTTTATAAATTACCATTGCTGAACATATCATCGCCTGAATATTTTGTTGAATCAGTGTTCTTGTAGAGTTTGGCAAAATCGTATATTCATATTCAATGGTAAATGTTGTTTATTTACCAACAAATTCTTATGGTGTTATCCTTGTTTACAGAATAAATCTATGACAAGTAAACAAGAAGAAATTTACATAAATGTTGTTCTCTCTGTTGGTCAAATGTCTCAGGCAGATTTTCATATTACCAACGGTAGGAATCTCTTTAAGTTCTTTAGGCATCCCACGCTCTAACATTCATGACCTTTTTATTGATCAGATGTTAACTTTTTCGATAAAAATCACGAGAAAACAAAACTGAGTTATTCAATCTGATTCATGTCATACTTAACATCGAGCTTATTCCGTTAGAATCTGACAAAAATAAGGATTTAGTATGACCATGACATTGTAAGTAATAGAAAGTTGATTGACAAAATCATCTCCTTGCATCCGTTTAAATTGTCTGTTGGAAAATGGTGATCATTGATCTTTGATGTTTTTCTGAAGTTCAAGCGACCTAAAGAACATGTTATTGCATGAATATACAACAACGAGCTAATGTAATCAAACGCCCACTGAATCAAAAATTTGAAAACAAGTTTTGATGTTTTCCAGTTTCGTTTAAAATGACGTTCTATGAACTCTGCTCTGTGTGAGACCAAGGTAGGCACGCAACTCCGATTTCCCATGCTTTTGTTTGATATCAATGCACACTGGAATGCTGGGGAAAGTAAGAAGTCTTTTTCAAAGCGGAAAAAAGTGTGAGAAAATAAAAAGTTCATACGAAAACAGCACAAACTGAAACTAGGCTTGATTATTTATAAGGGAGATAGAGGTTCTCCCAAGCAGCCTTGATGTCTCATCCAAGTCAAGTTTCATCCCTTAGATTCTAGACTCATCTTCTTCTGAAAAACAGTTCCTGTTTGTCCTGCAAAATAAATGCTGTTGATGAAACGAGTGTCAAAGTTGGCTAGAATGCATGAGCTTGCAGCTTCATTAGTCACGTTTCAAGTTTCGATAGACTGTAAAAACAGCGACGTTCTCTGCATGTGATGATCATATCATAAGAACCATTTGATTTCAAACAGAAACGTGTTTAATGATTTTCATTTTCGCGAGGCTAAGCTTCTAATATATGAAGAAGATTGTCCAAGGAAGATAGCAAAAAAGAAAACGGTACGATGAAAGGAGTTGGGAATTTTTCACTTTAATTTCAAAATCAGTTGGAAAAATAGGGCATAAAGGCTTTAATAAGAAAAGAGCGAAAAGAATCAACCACTCCCATCCAGAGATGCATTTGTTGGAAGTGCTGATGTTAGAGAGAGTTGCACAGCTTGAAAATGACATTGAATTTTAAACAACACAACACTGCGTATCTAAGCTTGCTAAAATAACACAACATTGCATGAGGTAGCAAATGATAAGATAATCCAATGCTAGATAACGTTAGTGAACGTATTATAAAATCATTTTAAATAAGAAATATAACATCCTTGAAAGAAGAAAACATACAACAGAAAATAATGCAGTAAAACAACACGAGTAAAATGCATGTCATGACACTAAAACAGCAGGGCATAAGAAGCAAAGTAAATAAGATTGATGTGAGGCATCAGCCGATCGAAAACAATTTGAAACGTTTTAAAGAAAGTAAATGAAAAGTTCCAAATTAATGTTTTAAATACTGTGAAGTGAGGCTATAGCCTTGCCTATAGCCTCACTTTATGGTGCAAATGAGCAAGTTCAGAAACAGCCGATTTTGATGAAAAAGGTAAGCCTATAGCCTTACCTTTGGTGAGAAATAACCCATTTCAGAAATAGCAAATTTTGATGAAAAATGTAAGCCTATAGCCTTACCTTTTGGTGAAAAATAAGCACTTTCAAAAACAGCCGATTTTGATGAAAAAGGTAAGCCTATGGCTTTACTTTTTGGTGAAAAATAAGCACTTTCAAAAACAGCCGATTTTGATGAAAAAGGTAAGCCTATGGCTTTACCTTTTGGTGAAAAATAAGCACTTTCAAAAACAGCCGATTTTGATGAAAAAGGTAAAGCCTATAGCCTTACTTTTTGGTGAAAAATAAGCACTTTCAGAAACAGCCGATTTTGATGAAAAAGGTAAGCCTATAGCCTTACGTTTTTGGTGAAAAATAAGCACTTTCAAAACAGCCGAGTTTGATGAAAACGGTAAGCATATAGCCTTGCCTTTTGGTGAAAAATCACCAATTTCAGAAATAGCCGATTTTGGTGAAAAAGGTAGGCATATAGCCTTACCTTTTGGTGAAAAATAACCAATTTCAAAAACAGCCGATTTTGATGAAAAAGGTAAAGCCTATAGCCTTACTTTTTGGTGAAAAATAAGCACTTTCAGAAACAGCCGATTTTGATGAAAAAGGTAA
>REGL01000281.1:77167-109116 GCA_004194395.1 Aurelia aurita complex sp. Pacific
GCTTTCAGGGCCTACAGAGCGAATTCAATTTGTTGTTCAGCAAACAACACAGCAACGCAGTTGGGGACCTCAAAATCAAACTTGATATCTGAACGTCACATTCTTATTTATTTTAATTCATTATATTGTTTTATTCTAATTCATTTCATATTTGTTCTTATTCATTACATTTTGGTCTTCAACAGTTTTTCATTGTGATCAAGAGGAATTTCACGCAGACACACCTACACACCACACCTGGATTTGCAAAATTGTAATTTTCCAGAAATAACTTATCTGCAAGGTAGCAACGTATAAGCTTGCTAAATATGGTTGCTTTGATTCGATGTTGCTTTGTTTGGCATTCAAAATACGTAATGTTACACCTAGCAGCCATATCTCATACCTAAAGCCCAAGCTACTCCTAATTCTAAATCTGGCTTACAGTACAATTAAGACGAACAATAGGGCTTAAATACTTTGTCATCATTAATATACTTAGGGCCTGATTACATGGGAGTTTTTATCGTAGGAATGGGATTGCAGCCCTCTTACCCGAGTGAAATTCCAGCTCCCTTCTCTGATGAACGACTTGTAAATTGCTTTCGTCCATTACATGGGAACTTTTCAGGCCTGGGTTGAAACTAACCATAGGGACGCAATACTAGACCGTGTGGCAGCAAATTTCTGCCCAGGGTTGAAACTCCCGTGTAATTGCGAATATTTTCACCTCGGATATGTAAAAATCTCCATATAACCAGGCCCTTAGTGTACTTTACTTTGCAAATATGTTTGAAATTAAGGTAATCGCTAGCTTAAGGTGACAAAACAACCATAACATAATTGTGTGCAGCAATTCGTCCATCATATCATTGTGTCCCAATGCAGAGCCATTTTACTTCCAGCAGTGTTCTCCTGTCAGGATATAAAGAGATCTTTCAACTTCATGAACATTTCTTAATTCTCATTTATCCGTATCTTAAGAGAAATAGGCAAATCGAAGCAAGCATAAGATAATCAAATGTTACTTCAAGCAGTAGTCTTCGTTCTCCTATTGATAAATGAAGTATTTTGCTAACTATATGTATGCTTATAGAATGAGGCATCTTCCGTCAAAATAAACAATAAGATAATTGAATTAATTTTACTTCAGTCTCCTTTCAGCTATTAAGAAATAAAGAGCTTTTCCAAATCCAGTGTTCATTTATCCCTGTCTTAATAGGAAGAGGCAGGAAGAAACATCTACGAATTGAATAAAAACAAAATAATCACATTCTTCCTCAAAAACTATTCATAATTAGTCTATTCAAAAAAAAAATTCTCTCATACCTCTATTCTCATTTACTGCAGTTTTGATGGGAAGAGGCAGGAAGAAGTGACTTCGAATGAAATAAAAACAAACTTATCACATTCTTCCTCAAAAACTATTCATAATTTGTCTATTCACAAAAAAAAAATTCTCTCATACCTCTATTCTCATTTACTGCAGTTTTGATGGGAAGAGGCAGGAAGAAGTGACTTCGAATGAAATAAAAACAAACTTATCACATTCTTCATCAAGAAGTATTCAAAATTTGTCTATTCGCAAAAAGACATTCTCTCATACCTTTATTCTCATTTACCGCAGTTTTGATAGGAAGAGGCAGGAAGAAGTGACTTCGAATGAAATAAAAACAAACTTATCACATTCTTCATCAAGAAGTATTCAAAATTTGTCTATTCGCAAAAAGACATTCTCTCATACCTTTATTCTCATTTACCGCAGTTTTGATAGGAAGAGGCAGGGAGTAGTGTCTTCGAAATTAAATAAACAAAAAGGCAATCACATTTTACTTCAAGAAGTATTCATAATTTCTCTATTCAGAAATTAAGACTTTTTTAAAGCCTTAATTCTCATTCCTTGGTTTTAATAGGAAGAGGCAGGAAGAAGAATCTGCGAAATAAAATAAACAAAAAGGCAATCACATTTTACTTCAAGAAGTATTCATAATTTCTCTATTCAGACATTAAGACCTTTCTTAAAGCATTAATTCTCATTCCTTGGTTTTAATAGGAAGAGGCAGGAAGAAGAATCTGCGAAATAAAATAAACAAAAAGGCAATCAAATTTTACTTCAAGAAGTATTCATAATTTCTCTATTCAGACATTAAGACCTTTCTTAAAGCATTAATTCTCATTCCTTGGTTTTAATAGGAAGAGGCAGGAAGAAGAATCTGCAAATAAAATAAATAAAAAGGCAATCACATTTTACTTCAAGAAATATTCATAGTTTGTCTATTCAGAAATGAAGACATTTTCTCACACCTAAAATCTCATTCAACGCAGTTTTGATAGAAGGCGGTAGGAAGAAGCTAGGAAGAAGCGTCTTCAACATAAATCAACAAAAACGCGATCAACAATAAACAATAAAGCAGTAATCAAAATCTGGTAAACATCAATTATTTAATTATTTATGTACTGAGGAAAACAATTCATAATTTAATGTGAGAAAATAACACAAACTGGTTGAAGTCTATTCAACATATAGTCTGCTTGAAGTAAATGGTTTAAAAGAGATTTTTACAACTCAACGGGGAAGAAGTATATCTCGATGACGTCAATAGCTGGGTTTTCTCACCATGAAATAGGGTGAGGTCACCAAAGGCATTTGAAGAGAAAGCCATCTGGGCGTTGAAGATAACGTGAAGTACAATAATTCTTGTCCAGAGAAACAATTCAAATCATCCCATTCTTGAGAGTAAGAGTTGCTGAACGTCATTTGAGCTGGGGGTTTTTATCTGGGTGTGTAGTTGGATGTACAGTATTTGAATTTTGATCGATGACTCGAAGCAAACGCAATTCTGTTAAAATTTTGAAATCTAAAGAATACAAAATCAGGAAGAGAAATTGTAATGAATCACAATTTTTGTTTCTAATTTAGAATTTCGACAAACAGCTTGGTGCTGAGATTAGAAAACTTAAAAATCCATCGTTTTCAATATCATGATCCACGTCGTACCAAAGGAGTTATTCATCATCTTACCATATTTGTAGGACCTTTTTATAGATAGGACTTCACTCGCTGAAAAATCTTTTTCAGGAGATACCAGCTCATTCAAGATAGATAGTTAGTTAGCAGTTATCCTTTAGCAAATGCCATGAATGTACTCACATAATGTTTTGCTTGTCTTTCCAAACCTCAGTGTTCTAGAATGTCCTTCAAAGCAAACTTCTCAGTGTTTTAGGGCATGTCCACAGTTCCTGGAGATGTAATTCTAGAATCATAAACAAGAAAATCTTCAATGAACAATAATAGCGAGTACCTGAAGTGCCTTTCAAGCCATTAAATCACAGGGCTGATGCAACAGACATCCGTGCAATCATTTGTTCAAGATTGTACCCATTTGCTGTCATCGGCGTAGGGGGAAATAAAATTTGGGGGGGCTGCCCGATAAAAAATCCATTGTTTAGGAAAATTTTGCCCGACTTAAGGCGGATTTCTGCCCGATTATGGCTGATTTTTGCAACATTTTCCGACGCTGGGGGCGCTGCAGCCCCCTTTTGCCCCCTGTCTCCTACGCCTATGTTTGCTGTCATGTCAAAATTTGCCCACATAGCACAGATTTGCAAAATCGTTGGTAGTAAAAATTTGAAAATGATTTAGTAACCATTACCAAATGGATATGAAACGTATCAGGGAAAATTTCGCATCATTTTAGGGATGCATTTCTGTATGTCCTGTCACGTTTGAACTTTCTTTCACAAATACTTGCTTAACAGAATTCAATTCAGAAGCTGCTATAACTGCTGGCCTTACACAACACTTTTGGGGGAAATCATACGTTAGAAAGACAATAAGTATAATCTGTCTAAATAAAACACTATCAAACATATCATAAGGAATTATGAGATGAATAAATTTTAGATGTTTATAGGGTTTCGGCTTATCCCTATTCTCTACATAATCAAAGCAAAATTATCGATGGTAAACTAACACAGTTGAACTGCTTTTAAAGACAAATTTGTAAGCAGAACAGAAAAGAGACAGCAATTATTTTAGCTAAGAATATCAAGAAAACTGTGGCAAGGTCAAAATAAGAAGAAACATCAAAGAATCTTAACTGTTGGGACTCCATACTTGCTCTTTCGCTATCAAGATATTGGCGCCAGAAGCTGTGAAGGTTTCAAGGGTTGCTGTGCTAAAAACTGCTAGAGAATTATTGCTCCTGAACGTTGCTTTCACAGCATGGAGGTTAAGAAACCATTTTTAGTCTATTTCAGAACGAATAAGATTGCGCAATGTCCTTTCAAAAAATATGTCAATAATTGTGTCTTGGATTATGGGAAAGTTTCAGAGAGGTGTGACCTAAAGATAGGCAATGTAACTGGTGGGTAAACGAAATGTATACACCTTTGAAAGTCTGTAACTCTTGAAAGCCTGTAACTCTCAAACCATTTACCAGACATGTTACCAGATTCCTATAAACTGAAAATACCTGTGTAGCTCACACAACAACTCAGATAAGAAAATTTAGTCTGTCAAAGTCAGTGGCATCGTTCTGAAATTACAAGCAATTTCATAAAATACTTCATCTCAAAACAGACCCAAATCCTTGATCAAATTTGCCAGCAATTAAGCCCCGCAGCTATCATAGTCAAACTTTATTGGCTGATCTTATTGCTCAAATATCTATTAGGCATTTGGTGAGGCTGTTGTGGCGAGGCTGCTGTACTGAGGCTGTGGTGTGGCTGCTGCTGCTGCTGCTTTAAAGGCATACACTAGGATGATCTTGGAACTATCATTCGACCTTTTCTCGTACGTTTTCTGTTTCATCATGAGACGTGATCGTGATTGTATGGACATTTTGGAGGTAAACCTCAACTGCAAGCGTGTACCCAAAAGCCATAAAAACTGAGAAATATCCATATACTTCATATCAAGCTTTGCTATAGCTGGAAGATGTTAAAAAATCTCAACAAAAGTTGACGAAATATGCTCAAATATTTCAATGGCTGAACTGAGTCCTCAGATGGGGAAAGAGTATTAACAATGAATTTCTTGACCATTTTGCTTTCCACAATGAAAAAGGGAGTGGTAAAAACAGCAGAAATCTAAAAGCTCAAATGAATATTTTGGCAAAGATTAATTCAGTTTATTATACGTCTACTACAAGTCTAAAACCGCTTCCATCAGACGCCCTTTTTCATTGCAAAGCACCACGTGGTCAAAAAATTGTTGTAAGTGGTCACTCACTATTGTACTCTAATTACGATAAAGTCCATTCGAGGACACAATCCACCAGCTGAAATGTCGTGGAAATGTGACGTGCAACTTTAAGGTGTGGTATGGGTGTGTCCTTTTAACTAACAATGGATAGATGGATTAAGATATCTGCATTATTCCATCTACTTCAGACTAAATTTATCCTAGTAACTAGCATTTACATCAATTTTAAGTCCTCAAATCAAAAGTACGTTTTGCTATTCTTAGAACTTAGAAAAGAGCGTATTTAATTCAGTTAATAGAAAATGGCCTATTTTTAGTTTCTATAATAAGACAGTTCATTGTTGTTTAATGAGTCATCACGCCTCAACTCATTGATTGAAGTGCCGGTGAAATATATTTATGCATCTATTTATGACAAAACTTCCCACTAATATTACTTATTAGCTTCATTGATTTAGTTCCGAAAAATCCCTTCATTGGTTTCACAAATATAAGCAATGAGAGAGCTTCAGGATAGAGATGCTTTTATTATTATTATTCTCATTGGCTTAGGTTAACAAGGAAACCCACAAGCTTTGAAATCAATTCGTGCATAGACATGATACACAACCCCCTCTGAAGAACGAGGAATGAATGGTATTTTAGCATAATGATATATTTCTCAGGGTGCAACCTCCGGTTTCTCAAGCTCATTATAAGTCCAAAAATGTTTGAGTGGAGTGAACAATATTCTCGCGCGAGGAACAATACGGATGCAGGGGACAACAATTCGGAGCGTGTTCCAAAGGTGAACTTGTTTTGATTTTGAAGTAACTTTACGACGTTTATGGCCTCTCTTTGACAATCGCATGGCATGTGGCAAGTTTAAGAAGGGCATCGAATGAATGAAACCATGACGACAAACATATACAGAATGGTCTATTTACGGCATTCTTGCAAATGCCTCGTTGATGATGTGTATAAGTAATGCCAACCTTGGATAGTGCATAAATTACAAGATAAAGTCTCTGCATGTTAACTGTTCACTATTATGGCAAAGCACATTAGCCTTCGTATTCATCCTTTATCTGCCTTTATTATATGGACGTTAGCAGCTACTCACGTTTCTTCTATGGCAAATCACTTCACAAAGTGGAATAAAAATATCCAGAGAGCAAATATGGGCGTACAAGATACGCAGAGTAATCTAGAAGCAGAGACTGACTACAGGAATTGGGTTTTACGTGATCCCATGCCACTGGAGAGTGTTTACAAGCAAAAACAATTACGCTTGAAGCGTTCAATTCACAGAGAGAAAATCGCGAAATACGTCGTACCTAGCACCTCTCCTTATTCGTCCATCGTTTATATTGGTGTTGGATGTGTAGGGACGTTAATATCGCGAACACATGTGTTAACAGCAGCTCATTGTGTCCATGATGGAAGAAAAAAACGCACAGGCCAATTGATGAGCCCCCTTAAAATCGGTAAGTGTTTGCTTGATCTTTCCAAAATCGTAAAGGAATCTCTGCATCCGAAATGACATTTACGCCTTGGTCTAGCCTAGCCTGACGCACAACGATAGAATTTGATTAACCTTGATTGTTTCTTGCCAGGAAAACTGTGGAAGAGGGTCGTTTTGGAAGTTTTAATTCTTCGACACGAGTATTGTTCAATCTGAAAATAGCAGTATTAGAATGTGTCAGTAATTGATGTTTCAAATCTTGGCGTAATCTACCGAGGAATCGATCTCAAAATTGAAATTTGTAATAGATGACAAATCTTCGTCAATCTGAAATTTTTACTTGAAAAATGACATACACTAAGCTACGCATTCCAACAAGCTAGGTTTTCTTGGTAACTTTACCAGCTAGTTTTGTTCAAAAAATGTGTTTCAATTCAGTCCATTTGATTTGCTGCTCATTTCTCAGCACCTAGAAACATTCTGTTTCCGACACATTTTGGATAATGTGTTATCTTCTGATAAAAAATCCCTGTTTCGCAATCACCTAGCGAGAATATTGCTGAGTTATCTCTTGTTCATTCCTCATGGGAAAAGAGCAGTTACCGCAAAATTGATCAGTTAAAATCGTTGCAGAGGTCTTTGATGTTAGAATAGTCAACTGCGTTTTATGAAGACCGATGAATGTTTTCATCTTCAAAAGTATTTGGGTACTGGCAACTGTGGAAAACTGCCCTCAAAACATTATAAATAAGCTATCCCCTTGTGCTAGAGGGGTGTGGCAAGTGGCAACATAAAGAATTTGAAACATTTGGGAAACATACATGAAGATGAACTCTGTTATCTTGAGCTCTAGCTAGTATTTCGAATAAACTTTTTCCTTGAGGGTTCGATATGGCGAGGTTCACAAGTATAAATTTTAACTTAATTCATCAACGACTCACACGTGAAACATTTGGAAATGGGACCCAAGAGTTTATGCGCTACAAACACTTTTTTCGTTGTTAATGTGACCGTGTGAAAGAATATTTGACGCTGTAATGTAATAAAGTTGTTTCGATTCGTCAATTTAATTTCAGTATGTCATCAAAAAGGTATTTTGCATTAGTTCGGACAGTCATACAGCAGCTTTTAATGTCATTACTAAACCGTATGTGGGTTGTTTCGGTAGATCGAAAACAAACGTAACTTTGTTATTAAATGTTACGTTTACAGGTCCAGTAATCATTAGAAACTATCAGTCAAGGAGTTTAAGCGATGACTGAAATCCCCTAAAAACTTGTGACACAGAGCTAATCAATCGTTGTTCGGAAGGGTGCACGCGCACGTTTTTACAGTTAGGTACAGGAAAATTCGTAAGAATGTCTTTTCAAATCACGAGCAGTCTAAGGAAGAACTTAGTTTCACAAAGCTACAGACTTACTTTCTTCGCCACAGATTAATCGGGTCAGGGAAAGTTTGTTTTTCAAATAAGCCGCCTTTTTATCATGATGAATTCATTCGTAATGCTTTAAAGGGATTTTTTTCATCATAGTTCAGCCATGGAGATTTGAATGAAAATAAGTCAATCCCAAGCATTAAAACTAAGATGAACTTCTCAATTAATCACTTCAGCACGACAGTTTCTAATCTCGAAACTTTCCGACAGCAAGAAAATGAGCCGCTGCGTTCTTACTTTTCCCAGATCAAGCCCTTGTTAAATGCTCTGTACGCCAAGAAAATTGCGAAAGATATGTATCCTGAAAGCACGTTCTTTTTTCCGAATTGTAAACACAACGTGTTGATGTTCAGCTGATGTCAAGTGAAATGTACTTACATGAAAATCACTAACCATAAGCTGCTTGCAGATTTAAATTGAAACATTTAGGAATGCTTACAATCCATTATTCTTTCTGTTTCCTCTATTATTCGATTATTGTGGGCAAACAATTAGATTAAAAAGAAGAAAAGCGGAGACAAATTTGGAGTCATTTCTACCCAGCCTAACCAACCTATGGTCGTCGCACCATCTTTAGTGATATTTACTGCGAAATGATTAGAAAATAGGGTGACTTTCGGGCCTAATTACTTTAGACGTAGAACGTTAACGGAGAACTGCTTATTTGCTTTCAAAAGGCGGATACCAGATTAGGCGTTAGAGAGTTACGCAGGCATTCTAGGACTTCCAACATCTAAACGAGGGAGCCCCGAAGTCAGAAATGGTTCCCAAGACTGAAAGCGTCTTGAGGGGCCAGGCAAGAATGAAATATTAGCTACATTGCGTGATATTATCGATCATTCATTATCATAAATTCTTAAAATCCCTTTTTGGCAATCAGGGGCCATTTCCTGAAAGCGCTTCATTGCCAGTTTGCCCCTAGGAATGCTACCCCAGACTACCATTCTGAATGTCTTTGGGGCTGTTTACGCCACGAGTTACGGCGATGTCCTAAAGCTTCCCACGAGCATCCCTCTGAATAACCATGCTCCTCTTCGACTTATGCCAGAGTACAGTCAGCTGCACATCTTACAAACATATGAAGGGTATTTCTGATTGGTAATTCAAGCCCTATCAATTTCTTGAAACAGTATTTTTCGCAGAGACAGAAATATACTGCTGCCCAACCAAGCACAACAATCTTCAAAACAGAATTCGCCAATATCTCTCCTGAGTCTGCCCAACCTTCTGCCTTTTGAAGCAAAAGGATTAGAACGTCTTCGAAATCTACCACACCTACCATCTTGAGAATTTCAGAATCAACCAATCAATCAATCAATCAATCAATCAATCAATCAACCAATCAATCAATCAATCAACACATATTCTGAGTCTGCCAGGTTTTGTTGGCCATTTCAGAATTTGTACCAATCAAACACGCCCTAAATTTGACTGAAATTTAATATTTGCACACAAAGCGTTCAAACTCAATTTCTAACGCCTATCAGCATTCCATAAACAATTTACTTATTTTGTTGGTCAATCCTTGGTTTGTATTTCCTACTATTTCCTTTGCCACTTCTTGCAATTCCTTCCTATACCACTTTTTGGTAGAACTTGCTAAACCTCATTAAGAGGTGCTAGCGTATTCTTGGGTCTTCTTTTCGTTTTAGAAATCACCATAAATTTCCCTTTTGACTGCGAAGACTTTTTCTATCAATGACCCAGCTACAAACTTTGTGATCTTTTGGAATCTTTCTTACGTAAACGGAAACCAGAAAAAGTTGAATGTCAATTTGTCTCCCAGGAGCTTCAATAGTGGACATGGCGTGGTTGCTTTAAATCACCAGAAAGGCAGTTTAAAAGGCCATATTCTGAATAATAAGACGAGAATATCCCTAAATTAAGACAAGGATATTAACGAAGAAAGCATACCACACACAAGTTTTTTAGCGGCAGAGCTCCTTCACAGCAAATATCTAGTTTGTTTATATTTCAGAAGGAAATTCTCTTTGTTGCTGAGAAGGAAAAAACAGTCATAACAAACAACCGTCAGCCTTTGATATATTTTGATTGCTATCAGATAAAAGCCAGGAAAAACTTAATGAATTGTCCTGTTGATAAAATTAGGCATCAAACCAATGCCTGAAAGAATGCCGTCTTTGAAGAATTTTTATGATGCCGAAAGACTGCATTTTTTTCAACGAAAGCCTCGAGTAATAGTTGCTCAGCGAAGAAACACCGGCTAACATCACCAGATCAAACGTAAAAGTCTTATTTACATCTATGCAATAGAGGTTAAATGGCCATTCTGTATGTTTAGGCAAGAACCGTAAGAGTAATCTAAGAACCTTAAATCTAAGAACATTTTGAGGTATTTTGGATGTAGTTGGCCTAGGATGTAGTAGGAAACTTCTCAGAGTGTGTTTGATTGGTAATTCCAAACCTACCAAATTCTGAAAACAGTAGACTTCACAGAGACAGAAATATATTTCACAATCAAACACAACAACATTTTAAAGAGTAGCAATTCGCCAATGAAGACGAGCATCTCTCCAAAGTCTACCACACCCCGGCACCACACCTCTTGCATTTAGGAGCAGAAGGTTCAGACGGCCTTCCAAAGCTACACCATCAACCGTTTTGAGAATTTCAGAATAAATCAAATACAAAAGCCAAATCTACCAAGTCTACCATTTGCAGAATCGGTTCCAATCTTGTTGATTACTTTTGTAGCATACGCGCAGACTACAATAAGTCTTGTATTTTGTCGGGTATATATATAACATCACCCTTATTCCAACGAATACATTAGAGAATATATTCAGAATCGAAATTTCGAAGAAAAACAGGTTCAAACAAGACGGTACCAAGCTACATGGGCATCACTTACACCAAAAATTCTTTACTTCTACTACTGTTTAATGGAGTTCTCAATCTGTTTCTTTAGGTCTTTTGCGTAGAAAACAATTAGTTTAGTTGGACCAGAAGATAGTTTAAATGAAATGATAAATGGAAGGACAAGACAACTATCTCTTCTATGAAGAAGATTGAGAGGATATAGGAAATGACTAATTGATTAAGACAGAACTTCATTTTCAATAGGGTGGGAAAAAGAAAATTTGTCGATGACAGCTTTAGATGATCTCAGGAGTAATTTTGCATGAAATTAATTCAAACCAATGAATAATTCTGAGATATACAGCAAATATACTCTTGGTTCCAGCTTTTACAAGAACAAATAACCCCGAGGTAGATGTAGGTTTAAATGACGAATGAAATAATTAGAATCTAGGATTGTATGACATCATAAATGTAGGGGATTTTTCATTTTCATAAAATTTTCATCAAAATTTTGCTTTGAGATTTAAAAACATCACAGCAGGAGAGGACTGGTTTTTCACTTGTTTCTTGAATAAAATTGACTCTACTGTGAAATGAAATTACGTAGAAAGAGTCCATCACTATGAAATAGAACTAAACTGCACGTTCTTAGACTTAAACGTTATGCATAAAGCATTCTACGTTTCTGCACAACTTTCTAAATAGAGACAAAGAGCTTGAAGCTTCCACATCCTAGTTCTAATACAGCATTGCAAGAAAATCTTAACGCCAACGGGGGGAGTATGTTGTGACTTACACGCTGAATCTCTGAAAGTAGAGAGAAAAAGTTCCTAACAAGGAGCTAGAGTTATCTGGAAATAATTAACATGTATTCTAAATTTTGTTTCATAGGAAGTGCATTGCTTGCTACTAATTAGCCCGAGCCTCTGAGAGTGATAGTCATCCCATCAGATCAAACCTTACCTATCACAAATACCGTGTTTCACCCCAAAAACTCCAAAATCTCTTATTCTAACTCCTTAATTCCTAGATTCTCTGGAATAATCTTCGCAGAAACTGTCTTCCAGACTAGTTATAATCTAGCAGCCTTCAAGTATTCCATCAATCGTCTTGAATGCGTCTCCCTTAGCCAAGTCCTCTCTCTTTCCAGGGCCTAGGAAATTTGTATGATAGATAGTAATACTTTTCCTTGAGACAAGGCACTGAGAAAAACCAGACTGATGACATGAGTTTAAGTTGTGCTCTAATGAATTGAATTGTTACTACTTGTTTTTATAGTTAGGGGCGGTAATGAGTGAAGCGAAAACAAGGAATCGTATAATATGTTCTACTAGCAAATCACATGTTCTAATAGCCTAATATTCTGGAAGACAGACTATGTTCCACGTTCACGCTTGCACCAGCCCTTTCTCTAAAACCAAATCCTGTAATGTCAAAACTCTATTCCACAAGCTTAGTTTGTTTTCCAACTTCCAGCAATTTCCTACTCATATCCACTAAACCCAGTTTACCAATTAATTCAACCTCATTAAATTTAGAGCGTCACCGTCTTCAAATATGCAACTTTCTAGACATTCAGCTCCATGGTTATGAAGAGAGGTCAGAAATTACATGCTTACCAATTCACGAGAGAATGAAATTCTTATCAGTTTGATTTATGTAAATCAATTGTGGAAGATAAAAATTTATGAAATTTAAAGTAACAGAATTTTGCTATTTTGATTCATTTAGGATATTGACCAATCCAATATCGATTGAATCAAGACCAGTTACATTTTTATCAAATTTCGTCTGCGTATCAGAACAATTTGGTCAGTTGTAATTCTTAACCATAAACAATCAGAAATTAGGTGGCAAAAGCATGAGCAGATTGGGTTAGCTCAGTACCAAAACTTCGTAAACAACGAAGATACCAGTCGTTAGCTTGAAATATACAGTCAATTTGTGTTGACTGTGGTGTAAAATTGTTCTCTTCGCATTTCTCAGATAGGTGTCGGTTTTTAAGCAACAAAAGCAGACATATATAATTTAGTACATTGTCAGTATATAATCAGACATACATTCTTGTCAGACATAAATCCTTCTTAGTTAAACCAATCAAACAAAGTCTTCCAAGGCTAGAATCGCTTGGATAAATTTTTGCTTCGCAGTAAGTCTTGATGTTTTAACATCATTGCAGTGGGCTATGACAAAGAGAAAGACATGTTTGGGCATACAGTGTCTTGACAGTACTACCAATTGACCCAAAAAAGTGAGCAGAGAAAACCTTTCACGTAGAAGAGAGTAATTAAGAGAAATTAGTGAAAGGTCGTTTTTAAGGAAGTTATGTGCTTATAATGAAAGAAGAAGGGTAAACCTAAAGATCTACCTGGCGAAGTTTATTTAGTTGATTCAGAAGCCTAGCAGAAGGCATTGTAATTCTCGCGTATTTAGGGCTTACATGAAACAATCACCACACAGCTCCTGAATCAAATAAACAAAATTCGCCAGGCAGAACTTTAGATTTATCCTTATTCTTTCGCTATAAGCACATAACTTCTCTTTAAAAAAACCACCTTTCGTGTGCAAAAGGCGAGAGTTTGCCCCACTGGTTTCGGGGAAACTTTTGTGGCCTTGTATGCTCATTGTGTCGCTATACTGATCAAAATCGATCCCATGTTTTGGTTCTAGACGGGTTATAGAACTGCCTTTTGTCACCAATATTTTCACCAGTTTATGATAACAATAAAGATTAGCCTAACTATTTCTCTACCAAACAATGTTTGAATCATTGATTTCGGTGGATTATTTTATTTCGTGTAACAGATTTTCTTCCCAAAGAGCGAGATAGGGGGAAGATATTTTCTTACATCATGCCACTACTCGTTCAGCTTCGTGTTATCCATTTATTTGATATATAAAATACTATTGTCTTGATATTAACCATTCGTTACTTTCCTTTCAGGATTGCTTCGACCCAATGGCAAGCAGCACAAAATAAGAGTGAAAAAGATCTTCGTTCCAAATGAAATTCAGCCTACAACAGCGAGCAGATTTGCTTATGATTATGCCGTTCTGAAACTCGTTCGACCACATCGCAAACCTTATCTGAAATGCAAGTCTACGAAAAGGAATGTTCGTGCTCTGACATTCCATGTTTTTGAACGAGAACGAAACAGAAAGTCGTTGAATATGTACAAATATTCTTATTGTCCCCTTAGAAATGCACATAAGGAACGCACCAATTTTTATAAGGTCGATGCGAAAGACTGTCCGAGTACTCCTGGTGATTCAGGGACTGCTGTGTTTGATAGCTCAAATGAGAAAGAAAAGGCCATAATCGGTCTTCTATCAGCTCATGCAAAATACAGATCAAGCTCTGGTGGCTATTACCATGCAACTGTTATTCTGAAGTTAACAGACTTTGATGTGGACAAGATCAATCGATGGGTGCGAGACTCGTAGTTTCATATCTGTCGGGATGACCAAATTTGAAGTGAAATAATGGGAAATGTGCAAAACTCAGAATTATGAAAAGCAAAACGTTCCACGTAGACCTATTTTTCTGAAAATAATACGCAGCAGGAAAAACGCACAAGAAGTCATCAGCAAGATGTATGAGATGAAAGAAAATGGCGAGCATTTGAAAAGAAATGCTGCTTGTTGCTGATGAGTCAATGTTGATAGAAGAGGAAAGTTATTGCAAACATATGCCTAAGATTCCAATGTTAGCAGTCATGCAAAAGATTTTGCTAAAGGGAGATTGTTCAGCATGCAGTCGGTGCATTGAAGTAGCAGATACACAGAGGTGAAAATATTCTTGATAACAAAGAACGTCCTTGGTGCCATGGCATCTTATGCATCTGCCTTTAGAATATCTTGGATGACGCCCTAAATGCAGCTTAACCGGTTACATGACTACAGGAAAAAACTTAAAAACAGTAGGACGAAAAAGCAAAGATTGAAGAAAATATCGATAGATGACAAAGGAATAGAATTAGTAAACAAAAATATTTACGAGAACGAACTAAATTGTTGTTATGGAGGCAAAAGTGACTTCATGTTGCTCAAAACGACTACGAAAATTGATATGAAATTACGAAGAAACTACAAAACAGTTGGCGTCTAAGAACGGTAGCCCATACTCAGCTTTACTCTTGAAAAGAAAAAGTGGTTCCTGAAAAAACGATTGTCTGTGATGTTTAGAATCCCTGAAGAGTTAAGAACATGACATTTTGAGAATGAGTGTATTTTTGATCAATGAACAAAGAACGAAACATTAAGTAAACAACCAAGAAATAATTTTTTAAATGGATGATCACTTAAAAGAAAGTTTTCATTTCAATCCTATTCATGGACTTTTTTGAAAATTTGAATATTTTCAGAACTAGAGTGTTTTGACTTCTTCTTACAGAATGAAAGAAAAAATTTGAAAAATACTTAAATAGGTCATAGAATGTTCACCCACCTGTTACACTGATTTGAAGATTTGCAACCTTTGCCAATAACCAATAGTCTGCTACAAAGTCAATTGCTACTATTGTACATTCACGTGAAACTCAAAAAGTAGATTTTCGGTTTGTTTGAAGGGAAACACGCAATCACGTCTTAGCTTTAAAGAAGGAAATATCAATCTTAAACCTGATCTCAATTAGTTGTCTGACACAAGTGCACTTCATTCCGCCAGACCAAGCACAATGAAGTTCTATGGTACTTCGTAAACAATCAGTAACTAATTCAGTCATTAAACAGTCTCTGTCAGTAAATTTGAGACAAATGAAAATAAATAGTGTCCTATTCACTTAAGCTCCATTAAGGGAGCATTGAGTGGTTGAAATGAAAGAAACATTTGTTTTGTCTAAGAGCTTGTGCTGAAGAAAGAAAAACATGCCAACTTTCAGTTTTTTGTGCAAAAGTTCATGTCGTATTGAAGTATGCCGGACCGATAAATTAGACTTGCCCCAAGTCTATTTCGTCAACTGTAATAAGTCTATCTGAAAGTATACTACGAAAGTTCTCACTTTTCGCTTTTCCCTTCAATTTTTTTTTGACGAAATAGACTTGGGGTAAGTCTACCGATAAAGCAAAGCTCCATGAAAAAGTATCTTTTATCTGTATCATTTACCAAATAATTCTTCGTGTCGTTGACATAAAATTATTTCCTAGATTAATTTGGAGTCTAAGATTAATTTGGAGTCTAAAATTAAGCAATCCTTTGCAAAATCATCCCTTCCATGTTTTCGTTCTGCAAAACTTTGAAATTGTTTTGAAAGCGCAGGAATATACATTTCATGTGTTTCTTTTATATTTCCGGCATCTGAAGAAAATTCTTTAGTATTTCATATCAACCATGATAGTTCTGCATTTTTCAAAGCAATTCTGTGATGTCTGTGCAAAGAGTTTTAGTATAATAATGTACTTCTTATTTATTGAGATAAAATAGATTCGTATCTTGTGAAATATAAAGTAAACTGCAAAAGAATATTGTAAGAACAAAGAGATATTGACTTTCATTGCTTTGTTCTGCTTTTTGGGTGTGTCAGAATTATGTATTATGAATTAAGAAGACTGTCTTTTAATGTCATCTTTCTGCCAAGCAGATCATCATCTTTCTGTCAAGCAGGTGTTGTGGCGCTGTGGTGTAATCCCCTGACTTTGCAGCCAGAACAGTCGGGTGGACAGGGTTCGATCCCAGGTAGAGCCCCACCACTTGAGCGTCATGACACAGGGTCGCGGACTCGATTAGCGCTTAGCTACTTCTGCAATCCCAGCGCTTGGCGCTAAAAAACGCAACTTCACCTTCACCTTCGCCTTACAAAAGTTCTCAAAAAACCATTAAGATTCTAGAATTTACCGATGATCCCACACCTGACACCATATTCAACTAGCTCCGGAAGACGATAAGAAGTGCACAATGTATGCTTTGGTTACCCTCAACTTACACCTGATAGAGTTTATGCATGGGTAGTTACACACTGCTGGTGTGTTTCTATGGAGGAGTGCTGCAACTAATATGTACCTGTGGAGGAATAATTTCTAAAGCTCTGCGGAGGATATAAAATACGCTAGCTCCTCCGTAGTAGTAAATAATATAAAAGAACAAAGCTGTGGGTATGAAGCACAATGGGGTCTAACCACCCATGGTTTATGACGCTGTTTATAAAATGATCGTCGCAAAGGCAAGATTCTCGCAGCTTTCTTGGACTAAATTCATTGTTTGCTTTCACAAACAGCTTATTCATGCAACTGTTTCATTGATTTGGGTCTGACTGACAAGCACCTATCTTTTTCCCATTCAAAGCATGCGTTGAAGCGGCACGCAGGCTACCCACTCACTCTTGTGAGGGAGAATATGAGTGATTTTGAGCAACTTTTTGCAAATTTCCTAAAGAAACCTAGAAGTTTCCTGAAGATTTACCCTAAAACAAGATGGTGGTGTGTTTCAACGCTGTTGTGGCGTCATGCCGTCTGCATGACTAACAGTTCTTTGAAGGTTCATATATTTTTATCAAAACTTAAACTTACCATATGCTCTTTGCTAAATCTGTCAAATCTGTAACAGTTCTGCTTGGATACACAGCAGTGTGGCTAAAATATAAAAGCAGGATATAAATCACAGTTGAAATCTATTGGATAACTCATTTTACAGAAGCAAAATTCGTTATTTAAATTTGAGATTTCTGTTTGTTGCAGAGACCTGCTTGTATCAGTTTTCAGACTATTTTTAGGCAAGGAGACTGGAAAGTATACCGAAGAAATGATGAAATGAAACTATCATGAAACACAGCAACTTTAGTATGGTAGTTGTACACGTTTAGCATTTAGTATGTTCCTACCCTGGGTGACAGAGCCAAAAATTTAGATTAATGATTTTTTATTTGTTTGGCTCTGGTACCCAGGGTAGTATGTTCCGTGATGGTTTCATTTGTCAAAGCAGTCTTCAAATGTGGTACCACAGGAAGACTTCTCAAACAGCAAATCAGAAAATCAAGCGAAAAATTAAAATCACATTGCCAGCCATGATCCTTTGTGCCCTTCTGGCACCAAGGTCGGCTTTGATACGACATGAAAGTGATTCCTGGCTAGACTTATGACGATGAGTCCCTTGTATCCCTGCGGTAAACCTTGCTCAACTGTTGACCGAAGCGCCATCTTGAAGTAAAGAAGCACAGGGAAACAAGGGACTCTTGGTCATAAGTCTGGTTCCTGGCCTAGGTTCTCTTTGTCTTACCTTTCATTCGGCGCTTAAAGGATCATGGTTGTCAATAGACCTTTCAGCTATTCTGAAAAAAAATCGGAATCGAACAATATTTTGCTACATTTTGTAGAATTTTCGAATGTGCACAATACCTATGCACCTAGGTGGATGCGAACGTTGGAGGTGGGACATTATGCTCTGGAGGCGGGGCAGTATGCTACAAGTGGTGGATACGAACGTTGGAGGTGGGGCATTATGGGTTGGAGGCGAGGGCATTATGCGTTGGAGGCGAGGGCATTATGCTTTGGAGGTGGGGCATTATGCTGCAATTGGTAGATACGAGTAGATGATCAAATCCACGACTTGAAGCATAATGCCCCACCTCCAATGTTCGTATCTACCACTTGCAGCATAATGCCCCACCTCCAATGTTCGTATGTACCACTTGCAGCATAATGCCCCACCTCCAATGTTCGTATCTACCACTTGCAGCATAATGCCCCACCTCGAAAGCATAATGCCCCACCTCCAACGTTCGCATCCACCACGGTCCAGGCGCACAAGTTCGCTGGCGTGAATAGTGATAGAAGCTTTAACGCCACATGATCGAAGCTCGCACATAAAAATGTATAAAAATAACTCTCGATCCAGATTCTTTTGTAGATTAGCTAAAAGGTCTATGGGCCTTTAAGGGGAACCGAAATTTAGAAAGTCTCAAACTGAAAGGAAGCTATTTATGACTCAAGTGGAGAATATTTGTCAACCGTAAAGAAGGAATTTGGAGTTTTTGGAAAAGGCACAATATGGTCTTTGCGAATAAGCAGGAAAAAAATACCTGATGCAGGAGAGATGAAATTGCAATGATGCCAAACATTGTTGATATGTGAGGATTGTTAGGTCATGAGTCGGCATTTTAAAAGACACCTGGCACTTTTAATCAAAACAACAACATACCATTTTTGCAGATTAATAGCCAGAGGGCATCTCTTATCGCAAGCTGTCACATGTCAAAAAGTTGGGCATCAACTGCGCTAAAAACAAAACACATGCAAAATCTGACAATTTATTTACGTAAATATTATTGATAAATAATTTTTTATTCTTGAAGATTCGTCATCAACTCAAAGTTCTGTTACCCAGATGAAAAGAAAGGTTGACACCGAAAGATATCTGACATTCTCACAGATGAAAAAGCTTTTCATCAATCATTCCAGGAGTCATCCTTTCGGCCCTTGTAGGTCACTGACAAATCTATGACATTTTCAATAAAAGACTTGTTAATCTCTGATTTATCCAACGCTTAAGCTTAATTAGCGAGATACGGCCTAAGCAAGCATGGAATGTATTCAAATCGTATTTCACCCTGGAGCGAGGCTGAGGAGCTTAATAAGATCAAGATTGATGATATTTGAAATAAAAATTTGCCGTCTCGCTGTTTACTTTGAAATATACGCGTGCAGATAGATTTCCTACTTTAATAAGATCAGCGAATTGCTGAGAAAACAACTTGTGGCATGAAAAAGTTAATTAAAGACTAATTCCTTTTCCAGAATTAAATCTACCTCGTACAGCCAACAGAATTTATAATATTCATAGTTAAATAATTCGTCGAGTTAAACTGATTTTGGAACAGCTCAATCCATTTTAGTAAAGAATTCCTTGTTATATATTGGGAAGATCCTTTAAAGTATGACCATGGTTACACCACTGGTGCCATAAATTGAGTTCAACAGGGCGACAGTGGTAAGTCACGTGAAACTCAATGGCGTATGCATCGAGCACTAAGCATCTTGCTTTATCATCATGGTTTTATATAGCAGCACTGGAGAAGTCATGTGATTTCCCCATACAGTGATAAGAATCTTACGCCAACTACATTGTCTTGGTATGGCGTCCATGGAACTGTTTTGTACTTCACACAACACCATGTCGGTTAGAGCTCTTAGGATATATTAGTACATTCTAAAAAGTCTTTTAAAATGGACAGATTTTACCGAAAAACTTTCCAGTGATTTTGACTAGCTAATTCTCCGCAATTGATTGGTAAATTCTAAAAAACGAGATATGAAAATTTAAGTTAAAGCCTCTTGTGTCAAAATAAAGTAGAGGTAAAAAATTGAAAGAAACAAATTCTCCACAATAACGCTGCAAACATATGTGCTCTTACTTGGAATATCCGGTAATTGCGGTAATCTATTGTTTGATCTACTAACTAAAAGCGAGTGAAGAAATCTTATCAATCATTTTGATAAAACAATAGATGTGAACCACTGCTGATGTTTGTTGTTCAACTGCTGCTTGGGTGCCTTGATAAAACAATAGATGTGAGCCACTGCTGATGTTTGTTGTTCAACTGCTGCTTGGGTGCCCTTGATTAAAATTAGAAGGACCTTCGAAACCAAACATATGAAGGAGAACCAAAGATTGTTATTGTGTTAGTTTCTACAGTGTGTCCCAAACACGTTGTGCATGTCTGTTCAGGCAAATGCTGCGGAGGAGTTGTAACTTCAATTGTGCTGTTGATTACACAGTTATATAGAATACGGTTCAACTTAGAGTTTGAGACCTCGTTTGAGTTAATCTGACAAGTAGTTGCTGATTTATGGCAGAGGAAAGGCAAAATAAATGGCTGCTTCAAAATACAGCACTGCCTTTGTTCTCCAGCTATGTCAAGCAAGTTCTTAAAGAAAAGATTTTAGCATTGGAAAATAGCCTTAAATAGCAGACTCATCGTACTAAACCCATGAACGCAACAAAACACCGTAACCTGTAGAAAGAAGACTGTTAAATCTTATAAAAGCAAATTTGGTTATTCTTCTTTTACAGGAGTTAACAGTCTTTTTATACAGACTACAGTGTTTTGCTGCGTTTATGGGTTTAGGGTTTAATACGATGAGTCCGTTATTTAAGGCTATTTTCAAGTTTCAAACAGTCAAAATGCTTTCTGTGATTTTCTTTATTGTAAAAAATGTCGAAAACTACAGATCACAGAATTTCAGATCACAAAAGAACTCGGACACTAACAATTGCGAACATATGAAATGTTGAAAATCATAGCGTCCAAATATTTTGCGCTTAATGTAGGAGAATGTAGGAGGAAGTAGGAATGTAGGAACATGTAGGAATATACTCAATGTAGGAAGATGCGTTTCAAGGAGAATGTTGTCCGTTTGAATTGAATGAAGCTGGTGTTCACTTCAAAACAGCTGAGCTACTTCAGTGGATAAAAATTACCTACATAGCAAATATAATATCACAGTTTGGTTAACATGGGAATTCATACGCCCAGCACTGTAAACAAGGCTGTTTTTTTCAACAACTTGAAACAACCTTGACAACAGGACCCCGCAAAATTTCTAAAAATTATAGCAAACATGCTTCATGCAGCTACTTACTTAAATCGCATGTTGCCTTCGCCTCTTGCCTCCAAAATTTCCCATGCCTTCAGCTCAAACACAGCGTGAAAATACACAAACTTTTGATTCTATGATGTAAAAAAATAAGAGATACCTACAGAAATAATTTTGAATTTCAAAGACCTCAAAAATATGCTTAGCAATTTCTGATGACTAATTATGATGGCCTACAGGCGCATGTGGTTTTTCATATCAGCGTGAAAACAAACAAATACAATTTTGTAACGCAAAATGGATGCCAGGGGTGCATAATGTTCAAACCTGCCTGGGAGCAGTAGAAATTCTCTGAAAACCTGCCTGCATATCAATTTTGTACAGCTAGGGTAGAGAAGACTATTACCAGAACCAGTAATAATGCAAGGTATCAAACAGTAAGTTTTTACACATGGAGCAACAAAACGATTAATCATATATTCAACAGCAGAACATGAGCAATTTGTACAATTTGTTTGCTATTATTCATCATCTTACTGCAATTACATTTCATCAAAAACTATTTTAGAAAAACTGCCTGCAAAATATTGCTTTGGAAAAAGCTGCTTGGGAACTTTGTTCCCACGTTCCCATGTTTATGCACGCCTGAATGGATGCAAATCAGACAACTGAAAATACCCCAAAAACATCAACATATCATTCCCTGGACTGATTGCAAGTTCGTAGCTATCGCTATTGATAGACTGATGGAGCAAACAAATGTTGTTGTTGTTGTTGTCGTTGTTGTTGTTGTTGCAATAACTGGGACTATCTCGTCAGTCTAATCACTCCCTTGAAATCAGGTACACGTTCTACAGAAATATTTTCTTTTCTCCAGAAACACCTAAAATCCTCTAGAAATCCTTTGTTTTCTGAGAAATCTTTTAGAAAGACAACTCCCGAAGTCTACCTTGTGATGTGTTTTCGTCCAAAGGAAAGTAAAAGATTTCTTATTTCCCACCTGTTGCTCACATCTCCAATTCATATCATGCCAAGTAGAGAAAAACACATTAAAAAGATTAATGGCTAGCTGCGAACGATTGAAATAACATAACGTTTAGTCCACATTACAGCACTGCATTCTTGCAGTCTCTTCACTGCAGAAATTCTCAGTGCGGAGAAGAGCTATTCATAACCTAAGAACCAAACGAGTGATAGATTAGCCATCTTTTTATAGACGTGCAACTCGGAAAATTTTGATTCATTTTCTAGTAAATATCCACGCGGCTCCCTAAAGCATTAGATAGATATTTGAAGAAAGTTATTTCTTGTACATCAAACTGTTCTATTATTTCTCTGGCTTTGTTTTGCTCGAAAATGGAATTTTCGAATGACGCAAATAGAGAAAGCATACTGATAGAGACAAAATGAAGAATGTCGCCAATGTCCTTCTCTCCAAATGGGCTAGGCCAAGCTCATGTCACGCTGTCTGTGGTTCACAGCTGGATCGAGAAGAAATATTCGAAGGAATACATTTCAGAAGGAAAAAGCAACTCGTGCCCACNATCCACGCGGCTCCCTAAAGCATTAGATAGATATTTGAAGAAAGTTATTTCTTGTACATCAAACTGTTCTATTATTTCTCTGGCTTTGTTTTGCTCGAAAATGGAATTTTCGAATGACGCAAATAGAGAAAGCATACTGATAGAAACAAAATGAAGAATGTCACCAATGTTCTTCTCTCCAAATGGGCTAGGCCCAGCTCATGTCACGCTGTCTGTGGTTCACAGCTGGATCGAGAAGAAATATTCGAAGGAATACATTTCAGAAGGAAAAAGCAACTCGTGCCCACACACTTGCACCCCATTGTGCGTCCACGTGATGCACGTTAACAAATAGAAATGCTTTTGAAGCAAACTTCCTGGAAATTTCGGCCGGAAGATTTAAAGCTTGAAAGGGTTTGTGCAAGGTTAAAAGTATTGCATTTGCAAAGAGCAAACTATCTGAATATATCCCATTAAAATTGATGTTGCACACGCGTCATGAACAATGCAGAGCCAAAGAAACAATGCTGTATATGATTATTATCTTTGTCTCTTTATGTATTTTTTATTCAATTCGATTCTGTTTTATTTAACTCTGCTGTGAGAAGCGGGCAAACGAATCAAAATGGGTTTGTCTAAATTTCAAAACATGGCTTTTAAGTTCTCCATCATATGTTATGGGAGGCCTCGCCACGGTAGGATGTTGTCCAAAATTTACTCAGAAGATAGTTTTGGAATCCTGATGCTCAAGTGTTGCAAGTTTCTCTTGGTAAAACTGAGGGAGCTTCGTCTAAAAGTAACATTTACCCACTTACCATGAACGTAATGTTTTTTTGTGGTCTCTCCACAAGTTGAGGAATTTCAAATGAATTCTGCATAGAGAGAAATGAAAGAATATATCAATTAAGTAGCTGATTATAGAGTTTTGCAACAAACTACAAAATACTATTGAGCAACCAAATCCATCTTTAAAAATGCATCAACAAACTCGCTATGAGTCTAAACCTAGGATTTCCTCAAAGGCAAGTTTTGGGAGAATTTTTCCAGATAAACAGCCACAGAGATTATGTGATTACATTTTCGTTTCTTTCGCTAGATTTTTGGAGATAATAAATGCAAGAAAATGCCGCTAGATTCTTTGAGCAAGATTTTGAATTCAAATATTTGAAAGCATTGCAGATTGTTATATGGTTACAAAAGGATTGGGAAGAAAGTTTTGGTATCGATGTGGTTTAATTTTTTTGATGAATATGTCGCAAATGGTTCATTACAAATTTAGTTGGCATTTATGGGAATAGATTTATAATCTTCGAACTTCAATAATGCAGCACAATGGTTACAGTAGAAAGNTAGATTCTTTGAGCAAGATTTTGAATTCAAATATTTGAAAGCATTGCAGATTGTTATATGGTTACAAAAGGATTGGGAAGAAAGTTTTGGTATCGATGTGGTTTAATTTTTTTGATGAATATGTCGCAAATGGTTCATTACAAATTTAGTTGGCATTTATGGGAATAGATTTATAATCTTCGAACTTCAATAATGCAGCACAATGGTTACAGTAGAAAGTTTTGGATTAATGAGAAAATGGGACCATTCATATACCGGGTGAATCAGAGAAACCGTGTGGTGTTTGCCGATTCTTATCGAGGTAGTTTACATCGCCAGTTCTTTTCTCTCAACTTCCTTGCATTTAAGAGAGGCATATTTGTTTACTCGACTCGAAATTGGTCTTTCCGTTCTACAGGATATTTTAGAAAAAATGCAACCCAACTATAATTGAAAATCTTGAAAAATTGATAAGTCTGCAAGAACAATCTTTCTTCTTTTTAATGATATGCAATTTGGATACATTACTGGAATTATTTAACATTTAATTGAAATTTTAATTTGTTTGCTCGAAATTGGTCTTTCTGTTCTTCAGGATGTTTCAGAAAAAACGCCACCCAGCTATAACTGAACATTTTGAAAAATTGACAAAAGTTGATAAGATGTTATGTATACCATCTGAAAGTACAATCTTTCTTCTTTCTATAATGATATGCAGTTTGGATACATTATACTGGAATTATTTAATAGTGAATTGATATTTTGATTTAGACGCTCCCTAATTCAGACGCTCCCTAATGCACCCAAAACCATGGGGAGAGTTTGAAAAATTAAGTTGAAGCATCCATTGAAGAAAACATGAAACATTTTATGAATTGGTTGCGTAGCTTCAGCAATATAATTTTTCAAACATTGGGTATATATTTTTGACTCATCCGGTAAAATAGCTGCTCACTTGTCTCACTATGATTCCGCTGCTTTTGTTTGACGTAATTAAAAAGGTTGGTGAGAATGTCTGAGGAAGGCCTGTATTGGAAGGTTCTTCAACCCTGTGATCTACTGAGATTGGTAGCTGAAAACAGTTCAAGTTGTTCGGTGGTTGTGCTTGTCTGATTAAATTACATCACATTTGCTTACATCTCTAATTTTCAAATATTTTGTTCTTTCCTGAGAAAAATATACTGATGTTTTCTGAAGTTGGAGGAGAAATTTGGTGATTTTAGTGAAATATTCAAATAACGTTTTATCAACAAAACAAATTTATGGATGGTTAGAATGAGAAATAGAGTCTTGGAGCAGTTAATCGAAACTGTTGCTAAGGTATCTAGGTGAGTAATGAAGTTATACCGTTATAATGATCCTTTTTAGCGAAATGATTATGTTAAGAAAATCTTGAAGAATTCTTTAGAAAATTTATAACATTATATAATTTCATAATTTTGTTATGATAATCGTTAGGCCATAGGAATCCTTTTGCGGCAAAATTTCCGTAATATGACACAGAGATTGATAACATTATGTCATTTATTTCTAATCTAGACTTGGTTCAGTAAACTATATGAAACCATTTTAGTACCGTTGTGACGATATCATATCTTCCTACTTTAACAAAAAAGATAGGAAATTTTGTTCAAATGCTGCAGTCTGTATCAGAATGTATCCACTATTCGAAAAATTGTACAGGAAAGGAAACAAAACCAATTTGTAAAATTTAAATTTCATCATCTTACTGAGGCCTCGAATTAATTTTTAACATTTTTCTACAAACTTTAGGGGCATTATTTCCTTCATAAATTAGGAATCAGCCAAAAATACCACTTCTTGATCTACCCAAAAACAGTTAAATATGACCTGTCCACTATCTTGTAGATATTGACGTTTTGACGCTCAGCATTGATGGGGAAAGCTAGAAGGCAATTTCCCTTGCGTAAGAAAAACATTCTTTTACCATTTTAATCATTAAAACATGGATACAACTGAGCAAATCACTTTAGGCAAAACTCAAAGCAGCTAATTTTGGAGAATTCTTCTTTTTAGGTTAAGATGATGCGTTGTCAATTCTGAATACATTCTTAGAATTAAGTTCCACTCTCAGTCAGGCAACCAACGGCGTTGTAATTTTTTAAATTAGTGCTAAAATTTTCGTATTACAATTTTCAAAGAGGGGATATATTTTTCTGACTCACTCAGTATTTTCATGCAAATTTCGAGTTGTAAAAATAAAGTATCAGCTCTTTAGGCCTACTTTTAATATTAAATAAATGATATTTACATTTGGTAAAATTTGATGGCTAAGTGGACCCTACATAATTATCGATTTGATTAAAATTTGACTACCCAAATTTTGAAGTAAATAATTATTCTGTGAGAAGACTTTTGCCTCGGATAATAATTCTGATTCTAAGATAACCAACTGTATTTGATTGACACATTAGCGCAATATTAATAGCTGCTTTGCTTATACATTTTTATGACCAATTTGTCAAGCCACAAGTATAGATAACCAAGCAGCATGTTATGCTTTAAAGTCTGATTTTGAGACAAAACTATGATATGAATTTTGCTTCGAACAATAATTATGACTCTAAGGCAACCAACTGCGTTTGATTGACACATTAGCGAAATACGGTTAGCTGTTTATACATTTTATAACCGATTTGTCAAGCCACAAATATAGATAATTTGTAATGCAGAGAATACTTGAAGTATTGGACTGAATAAAAGTTTGGTTGATAACCGAAAGGCTGAAATATTTTTTGTGATTTTCGTTCTATTTTTCTGAGCATTGCAAACTATTGGTAATAGTGGATTTATGAAAGTTCCTTTACTTCGAAATGCATGAAAAAGGACAAGTAAGCTCACCACCTACAGCAACATGCGAATACTGTTCGTTTCCCTCGCCACTTTTTGAAGAGTATTTAGGCTGTCTGATTCAAAGAAGATGTTTGTATCATCAGCAAAGGCCAAAGAGATAGAAAGATAAAATTAGGAACAGAAGTGGACCAAGAACAGAGCCTTGTGGTACACCACAAGTAACATTGAGATGACTGGAGTTACAACCATTTACTGAAACATACTGACTTCTGCTACTAAGATAAGAACTAAACGATGCTAAATGTGCCTTGAATGCCATAATATAATTTTTAAGTTTGTCAAGAAGAATGTGATGATTAACAGTATCAAAGGCTCAAATTATTTTTATTTTTAGGTTTTTAAGAGGACACAATGATTAGGCCTGAAGAGAATTTTAACTTGAAACTATTTAATTTTAACCTCTAACCCTATAACTGAGAACTGCAACTGTATATTTCATGAGGTAAAAACGTCCGTCTATTAAACGCACTCTTTGTGTCCTTAGCTCTTGCACGCGTCGATTTCACCTATTTCAACAGATTTTTACTCGTACCCAACCCCTTGTTCATGAACACACATTTTAACCCTGCCTATTACATTTAAAGGCTGATTTTGCAACAAAGTAACAGATTATACAAGCTGTTGCTTTTATAAGATTTGATTTTTAACTCTTGAGAAGAGCGAGGAGATTAATTTGTGTTTTAATCTTAATCTTAATCGAGATATTAATTTAAGTGTTTGAGTGAGGAGATTTTTTATAATTTTGATTCACGGTTTTGGGCCTCTTTACATGCGTTTCAAAGTTACGTATTTTTTGTAAACTAAATTTTATCTATATTTCCAATGCTCAGATAAATAAGTCAAAAATCCCTGAAATACTTCAGACTTTCGGTTATCAACTAAACGTTGATTCAGTCCAAAGCCTCAAGTATTTTCCGCCGTGACAATTTTTTCAAACAATCGAGGTTCTTTTTGGTCACCCATGTCGCTTGATTTATTCATATTTGCGAATTTAGAAATCGGTCGTAAAAATATATTTGTTTGCAATCGCTCTTTTCATCGTACTGTGCTTTGTGAAGTGTCAATCAACAGCACTTTGCTACTGCTACAAAATATATCCTTGTTCTACCGAGTTTAGAAACTTGACACTACTGTAAGGAAGCTTGATCAAAGNAAACTAAATTTTATCTATATTTCCAATGCTCAGATAAATAAGTCAAAAATCCCTGAAATACTTCAGACTTTCGGTTATCAACTAAACGTTGATTCAGTCCAAAGCCTCAAGTATTTTCCGCCGTGACAATTTTTTCAAACAATCGAGGTTCTTTTTGGTCCACCCATGTCGCTTGATTTATTCATATTTGCGAATTTAGAAATCGGTCGTAAAAATATATTTGTTTGCAATCGCTCTTTTCATCGTACTGTGCTTTGTGAAGTGTCAATCAACAGCAATTTGCTACTGCTACAAAATATATCCTTGTTCTACCGAGTTTAGAAACTTGACACTACTGTAAGGAAGCTTGATCAAAGGGGCTGTTTTGATAACCAGCATGCTTCACTTTGCAGTCACCATTTTCGTGCGCCATGAAAATGGCGACAATGAAAGCAAACAAAGCGATTGCAAGGCCAAGCATGTTGGTTGAAACAGATTCCATTGATGAATTCAGATGAGCATAAGTTCTGGTTTTTTATGTCGCGGATTACTTCAATATTTTGCGTTTTGTGGAGAGAAAACAAGATGTGGCCTTATCTACATAGGCATCATCACTAAGTTTGATTTTTCAAATTTTCAAAATTCGTATGGAGATTAAAGGGAAAAATAAAATGACAAATGAATGAATTTTGATGATATTTACTTGAACGAAGTAATTTCTTTTTCAAACAAATAAAGTCAGTAATTTTAGAAGAAAAATTTCTGTCAAATCTTTTGAGTTAATCTATATGATCTTATTATGGAAAGGAATTCAAACAAACATTCAAAGCAGATAAATTACAGTTTTTATTACGAATTGTTCCGAAAAGATCATTTTATAACGTCTGTTTGTCGGCAGAAAATTTAGTTACAATTGCCTTCATTACTCAACTCGTTGACGACATATCATGTTAAACTTTATAATAACATTTATAGAGAAACTGTATTAACATTTATAGAGAAACTATATTAAAGTAGATAGATACAGCTGCTTTAGACTAAAATTTTGTATATATTACAATTTTAAAGAGCCTAGTTACAATTGCCTTCATTACTCAACTCGTTGACGACATATCATGTTAAACTTTATAATAACATTTATAGAGAAACTGTATTAACATTTATAGAGAAACTATATCAAAGTAGATAGATACAGCTGCTTTAGACTAAAATTTTGTATACATTATAATTCTAAAGAGCCTCTGCAACTTGAATGCAAAATTAAAAAGCTGAATGATAGGAAAAAGGGAAATGACAAAAAATTTCTGCTGGAAAATTAAGATTAATGATGCAGCAAAAAATCTGTATCCATTAACAAGTTCATTTCTTCGTGATTCAGTCAATTTTGAACTTTGAATTCAAAAACTGTAAATTTGATAAGCGTTCGATTGATCTCCAAATAAATTTTAAATGAGCCAAATGCTCTTGAAAAAAGCGTTCCATTCTTTTCACAAGTCATGGTCACTGATTTTTTTAATAACAAAATTTGGACTTTTGAAGCTAAAAATTCATTCATTTTTTTAGCTTATGTACATGGAGAATGTGCAAAGATTAAGTTTTGTACTAAAAATAAATGCAATATAGCTTCATTCATGTTGGCACATACTTAATAAGTTTCTTATCACTAAAAGGAGATTTGTTTGCTAACAAGAGCGTGTCTCACAATGAAAATCAGAATTATGGGTAACCTCAGCATGATTAAGAAATGCTTGCAAAGGTAGAAAAGCATTTCTCCTTCCAAAAATTACTTTTCAGTTGCCACAAAACTGTTGGAATTAAAGATAAAACCAGCAGGGGGAAATTTCGTCCACCAAACAGAGATTAACCAAACCAAGAGAGAAAATTGTGGTAACTCTCTCTTATTTTGAAAACACCCATGACCTAGGACACACTCATCATAGACCTAAACAGGACACACAGTGATAACAGCGATGTTGTAATTGTTGAAGAGTTTATCCTGTATAAATATTTGTTTTATTATTATTATTATTATTATTATTATTATTATAACAGACTAGTGCTATTGAAGTAATATTCTGTTTCTCTGTGTGGTGATAATTACTCCTCAAAGTCAAATCTTGATTTAACATCAATCCAACCATAATCCTTGATAGTAATCACTTTGATCTTCTTGTGGAAAAATGCTTATTTCTTAAAAACATGAACTAAATCCTTTTGCTGCAGTTCTCTACATCTTGTGATTACAGTTTGGTGATATGGGTTTGGTAAATGAGGTTTGGATATAATTAGAAAGCAGCAGATTAGCGTGTGGTTTGGTATGCATTCAGAATCCAAATTTGCTCTTCTGAAGAGCTTTTTTAAGATCAAAGCTATTTCAGATTTTACCTCAGGATTTTAATGAATGTGCAGTTCCAGATAGTTTGCGCAGCTGTAAATCAGAATGCAGAATGGAGTTATGATGCCATGACAAACCTTTCCTTTCTTTTGCTGCTGAAATCAATGAAATTTTTGGGCACTTGTGCAGTTCTGGAATTTCCTTTCAGAAAAGCCATGTTTTACCTAGATGGCATTCATCGATAAATAGCACTGACATCTGTATTAAATTACTACCTTTAAGAATCCTATCAGGACTGTACTGAGCAACTTTTGCAGATGCAGGCCATAAAAAGTAGCTGTTTTTTAAACCAAATAAAAACCAATGCAATTTTCAGCTAATCACCCAGCTAGCTTGCTCCTTTGCAATGATCCTGACAAGATAAGCAAAGTATAATCAACAATGTGTATAAGTTGTATATATCTACTCTCTCTTATCCCAAAAACCCTCTCCTGCATCTGCTTCTAGCTTCAGGCCTGAACCTTGACAAATTATATCATATAATATGATGGGCTGTTCATAGGCTACATATATGCATTTATTTGAAATGCATGTGTAATTACAGTTCTCACTTAAAGGGTTGGACAGCTAAAAGGCGTGCCTTAATTAATCATTGTCTCCTATTAAAAAACCTAATGATAAAAATAACTTGAGCCTTTTTGCTGGATCAGCTTCTTTGATGTAATCAATGTTTTCCAGCTGTCAATTTTTCAATCGTTTTGAAATTGTTAATTGTCATTGATGTGAAGGGCAGGAATGGCGCATATGATAAACTATCTTAAACTATTCAAACCTTGTTTTGTTGTAGGAAGGAAATGTGAAAAGTCTGCAGACAGTCTGTTTGATTAAATTATATATATATATATATTTGGTAAAGGTGGTACGATAAAATATGGTATTAAAATGGCAGATGCAACAAATGAAACGAGTCTAAATAATTGGCACACTGAGGCCTTTCAAACTTATGTTATCATCAGAGTGTGACTAACAAAACCAATGCAAACCTTTATATACGTATGGCTAAGTAAAATGATACATGATCAAGATAAATAAGGTCAATTCAAAAGAGCATGCCCAGATCTGAATAGCTGGTCTTCATATGTGGTCAACAGCTGTGGGTTCTTTAATTCCATAAAAGCGTACACTTTAAAGAATGGTTCTTTTAGGTTAGTATTTCGATTTCCACATTCAAAAACGTGACGTGGGAAGATACATGACGAAATCCCCGTTCTCGACTCGGATATGTGATTGTTCATTCGATTACGCAAGTTTGTTGTTTGTCCAATGTAAGTGACCCTACCTT
>REGL01000281.1:110216-164386 GCA_004194395.1 Aurelia aurita complex sp. Pacific
GCATCTGCCATTTTAATACCATATTTTTTGATTAAATTAAATGAAAGAAAGGAATAACTAATGTCTATTTGATAAACGAACTTGCCTCTGTGCCTTTTTCTTCATCTCTACTTCCCATAATTTCTAACTTTTCTGCTCTCCTTGCTTGTTTGTGGCTCTTGCTTCTCTTCCTGTCCGCCATTTTGAAAAAGAATCAAAACAACGCGCCTTGCAGAGCACTCTGGGAATTCAAAATATCCAAAACAATGCACACTGGGAATTTAAAATATCCAAAACAATGCAAAACAATGCACTCTGGGAATTCCAGATATCGAATGATGCATTGCAACGCGCGTTCTCTTTGATTCTCCTTCAAGATGGCGATCGTGAAGAGAGGAATGGTGCGAACCAAGAGAGGACAAAATTACCTGATTATGGGAATTAGAGACAACGAAAAAGGCACAGGCAAGTTTTTCTTCGACTATCCATATTTGTCGTATTTTTAAACAACTAAAACATTGATACGTTGCAATACTCTGAAAAACAAAACGTGCCGTGAACAAAAAAACATGGTAACTGGTTAGGCCTTTTTGCCTTTGGTTGGTTGGGAAAATCTGTTGCATAATTGGGGAACAGTTGACCACTTGGGGGCACTTGCGAAATAAAATGTGAAACTGTATCAGCGCAAAAAATGGTATTGTAGATATCAAATTCTTTGGTCTGTACTTTCTAGCATGGGCGTAGGGGGAGATAGAATTTAGGGGGGCTGCCCAACAAAAGATCCATTGTTTGAGAAAATTTTGCCCGAACTGAGGCGAATTTCTGCCCGATTATGGCAGATTTTTGCAAATTTTCCCAGCCCCCTGTCTCTTAAGCCAATGCTTTCTAGGGACAGTAAGCTTTAAAAATTCCAGTTGTTAATGAACAGTGAAAGAAGATACTAGGCCTACCAGTGAACAAGGATAGCATATGAAGGCCTCCTGGTGTGCTAAGTTGGAAGCAAATTGTAATTTGATATGCATTATGTTCAATGTGTGATATTGACACCTTAAAAGCCTTAACATAGTACACCAGGAAATGTAAATTTGAATATTTGAGAATTAATTACCTCTCCGTGATTCAAGCTGATTTCAAAAAGTTAATTAAATCCTTGCAATTGACTTTTTAACGAAGATTGACAGTAGTGACGGAGGAGACATTATGTGCACATCATTCAAATGTTTTGATATCCTGATTATTGCCTTGGAAATAAAAGGCAAGCAAATGTGAAAACAAACCATCTCAAATTTATAATCACGAAAAATAATTCAAATAGAAGTCTTGAAGTTCTTGAAGGTAAGTGGAAGTTTTCTTTTTGTCTGAACGTTGACAAAGTTTAGCTGAATAACTTGTGAGATTCAGTATCTTAAGATTTTTCTCGTTCGAAGTTGACCAGATCAAATTGCAGTAATATCTGTAATCTACTGTTCGATCTGTCTCAAAATCGAACAGGAAACAACATTTTGGAAGGGGTATTATCTAATTGCCTACAAAACAAGAAAACTTGTTGGGTAAACGAATCATCTGAAAGAATTTTCGCGAAAATGGGAGACTTGATGGTGTTGTGACGCAGTGGACCTTGCAACAAGAACAGTCTGACGGACAGGGTTCGATCCTAGGTAGAGCCCCACCACTTCAGCGTCATGCCAATTGGTTGCAGACTAGATGAGGCCTTCTCTTTCTCTACTTCTGGTAAATCAGCGCTTGGCGCTGAAAACTGTACGTTCACCTTCACGACCCAAGAATCCAGAGTTTTATTGAGTGTTTTGCTTGATGAGCTGTGAACGTTTATCAAAAAAGGAAAATCTGAGCTATTGGTTTGATCCCGTTATGGTAGGCACTGTTTGTTATTGTGGTTGTTTTCAAAGAGCTCAATAATATTCACTTTCCTTCAAGTACACTTTTTTTTAATAGGAAACTGCCCATAAGAAATTCAACTCTCAGATAGTCAAAAAATTAAGAAACTCCAGTACTGGGAAAATGTAAATTAAGAAACTATCTATTTTGATAAAAACGAAAATGTAAAGCTGGTCCGGCTAAACAAGAAACTGATTCTGCCATTATTGGTACTCACTTACTGAGCAGTAATGAGTGTGGTAACAACTATAGCGAGGATTTTTTCCGAATTTTGGGAAGGGCAAGGTCTGCCTTCCACCTCAAGGTTCCAGAAGCGGTGTTTGTTAAACTTCGGGATCCCTACCACTGCCGACAGAAGGAGTTTGTTTTCACGTTGCAATTGTTCTAATTTGCGCCAAATGCTTTGATCTTTGGCGGTTGTCTATTGAGTTTTGCCAATTATTATTATTATTATCGATTTATTTAAAGTTGGCTTTATAATTCAAATAGCTAAAATAACAGCTAATTAAGGCCAACTAGAACTAAAAGAAGATACATTATAATTTACAAAGAAAAACAATACCCAGAAATGACAAAATTAATTAATCTAAAAACCCTAAATCTTTGATAAAAACTTTACACAATCTGCAGGTGCATGAATCGCAATTCCACTGTTTTATTTTTCTTTTAAATTCTTGAATTGTGCTACAGTCTTTCAAAAAACTTGGAAGTGAGGACCATAAAAGGCAGCCTCTATACTGAATATTTTCTGTACCATATATTGTCGTCCTTACTTTCGGCAGTTGCAAATGATTTACATTACGCAGACTATAATAGCTGTCTCTTTCTGCAAAGATATCTTTCATAAAAGTTGGGTTGAGATCGTTCTTTGTTTTGAAAATCTCTATCATAAGCAACTGCAGATTGCGTTTGTGCGTGGTTACAGAACTATTTACATTATTTACAAAATCATTTCCACTATCTTTGCATACAATTCGCAATGCTCTTTCACGAATTTTGTTTACCTTAGAATTGATCGTCCTGTCATGGAACATCCATACAAGGGGACAGTAATTGAACTGCGAGTTAATGAATGCATCCATCAGCAATTTTAATTTGACAGGGTCCGTATAATTAGAGAGGCGAGCAAGTGCGTGCAATTTTTGATTTGCCTTTTTGCATAAATCTTCGACATGTTTTGTGAAACTTAATTTTTTATCAAAAGTAACTCCCAAAAGCTTTTCATAATCACTTTCTTTAATTATGGAGTTACCAATAGTGACTACTGAGTCTTTACATTTGTTACCAAATATCATAAGGTGACATTTGTCTTCGTTAAGTTTCATGTAATTCTCTGAAAACCATTTTGCAAGTACAGCACTGTCTATTTCTAATCTATCAATTATAGTATTGAGATCTGAATTGCATGCATAGATAGTGGTGTCGTCAGCATAGTTACAAATGTTTGTATTATTTACAAAGAAGAAAATGTCATTTATGAAGATATTGAATAAAAGAGGCCCTAGAACTGATCCTTGCGGTACCCCTATCGTAACATCTCTCCAACTACTATATGAGCTGTTTATTTTGACTCTTTGTTTCCTCTTTGATAACCAACAAGTGGCTTAGGTGCTATTGGCGTGTGGTTTTCGGTTTTGTTTTGTTCGTCTGCTATAAATGTGTTGATTCCCTTTAATATTGTAATTCTAGCGAATGTATGGTCTATTATTCGAAATGAAGAAATAACTTGGTTTTATTATTCGCCTGACGCATCGCTCTTGCATGCTGAGGTATCGAACAAAGATCTTTTCGGTATCTTTGTAGACTGAATTAATAAAATAGCTAAATTGATAACTAAATAAATAACTAAAATGCGGCTTGCCAAAATTTAACCTTATTGATTTGCAAGGCTATCCTGCTGTTTGTAAAGAATGCATGGTGTGACGAAGAGAAGAATAGTTCTTGACACATAAATATTTTCAGAAATTCATAGCAGGATACTGCAATCAGTCGATTGAGCCATGAAAATGAGGTGCGCTGTTTCCTCTCTCCTTCTCCTCCGCCTTTTCTTTCTCCATACCCCCGCAGCGCCCTTTGCTTTCGGCATTTTATGGCTCAATCGACTGATGAAAGAAAGTGAGACTTGGACAAGTCCAGACCCTGCATTAAAGTAAATAAACAGGGAGTTAGTGTCCTCTTCGGCCATAGAATGAAAGTTAATCAAAAAGATACCCCACACGATCACAAAGAACACATTTAGCGGTACAATGAAAATTTCCCTCGTGGAAATGTTTTTGCCCTGAAGAAAGTTTCCCTTGTTTCATCTGCAATGATTTTGGGTTGTCTCAAATCAGATATCACGTGAAAATGCCCGCAAAGAACGACGATTAAAGTGTGTTCGTCAATAATTTTGCGCTTTCGCAAATCTCTTGTGACATCTAATCTGAGATTTTAAAATCATGCGAGTTTCAGGTATGTTCTCTTCTCTAAAAGAAGGCTGATACAAATTATATGATGCGAAAAAAGTCTATTCTTGAGGGCAAAACAGGTAACGTCATGTCATATTGGTCATATCGTGTTGTTAGACTGGTTAGATGGGGACGTAAAGGGGCAGGGTGAGGTAGCCTTAAACCTTCCACCTTCTACAAGGAGTATTTGTTCGCGAGCAAAAATATGCTGAGGTCTTTTTCTCCAGCACTTGATCCAATTTAATTCAAGCTGTTTTGCTCTGGTGATGATCCTGTACAAGGGTGAAGAAATCTTATTTGTCCCTAACTTTAAAGGGTTTCCGTCGTCAAACAGTAAACAAATCCGAAAACTCGCACGTGTCGCTGATTATCCATTGTTCATCCATCGTTCTCTGCAGTTTGTTTGGTGGCTTCACCCAAGCCACCAAAAAGTGACCGTTAAAGATCAACTTATATCCGAGCAATCGTAGAAGATATGAATGTTTGGTTTGTTTCTTAGTGAAGTACAAGGATTAATGCCCAAACAGCAACTTTCATTTTGAAAAAAAATACGAAAATCCTGTGTGATATCAACTTTCAAAAAACTGCAGTAATCATCGTTTTGTTTACATTTTGACGACGGAGCCCCTTTAATCGAAACATTGGCAATCACAGAAAAATTCACCAGATTTCATGCTCCATTTGGGCATTCGAAGAGAGCAGCGACGAGGAATGAGTTAAAAATATGATACACTGTCGGAAATATATCACAGAAACAGGTGTAAAAGTCGATGATAAACAAAATAGATTTATCCTTAAGGATATTAACAAATCCACTGAAGTTTTGAGAAAATCCATACTTGATTAGTGATCGGCATTTTTCAACAGAAATTGCAATGGAAATTCTTATTAAAATTATTGAATTTTATTAGCTATGTAAGATTGCGTGAAGAACGAAACACCTTCTAATGGAAGTCATTGAGGGATGATTTTTTCAATTTGTTGAAATTCTTTCATAAAGTATTCTCAAATCTTTCGGCGCCGTGTGTTCAATCAAAATTTAATAGTAACAGTTAATTGAAGATTTTCATCAATTTCGTACTACCTCGCTGCGAGTTTGTTTCATCAAAAATCTGCAAAGCGATGAACCATAGCAATTAAAACTTCTACCTTGACAAAATTAGTACGTTTCTGGCATTGTTTATATGCTTTGGTATCGATCAAACGAATTTTATGAGATTAATGCTTACGCTTACGAAGAATTTCGTTACCAAACTGGTAAAATCTTAAAGGCTCTTGGGTAACCGGCATGCTTTGCAATCGTTTTTTTCTTTTTTGTGGATTTCATTTATTTCTTTCAATTCTATTCCAATGTTTGACACACGTATATCGATTTCAGTGATTCTGTACCAGGCAATCGTCCCCATCCACAGCATGCTACAAACTTGAGCGACATCACATTCTTATATGCAGCATGAAATTAGAACAATATAACTATTTAAAATAAAATAACTGTACCTTGAACAGAGATGATAAAACACGACGTTTCGAGCTTATCCGTCACGGGCTAAGCTCGAAACGTCGTGTTTTATCATCTCGGTTCAAGGTACAATTATTTTATTTTAAATAGTTATATCATAGCAACATTGTACGACACGCATACAAAAAGATTGTTTCTGCATGAAATTAGAACACCTGCCTGAAATGCATACCAGTTGCCTAAGTTAGAACTTTGAAGATTGCTTGTAAGCTATCGCCTTGCTTGCGTTGAAGCACCCATTTTATATTTGTGATGACAAAGAGTTAATGATTTTAAGAACCCTCACTCAGTTGGCATCCAGATTGTCTGATCAGTTGCAACGGATACTTTCAAACACGAGATCAGTCAACATAATGGTTCTCCCTTTTGACACCCCCCAGTAATGACCCCGTCGGACATTAAAAATACAGTGGGGAAAGTATGAAATTAAACATTTTCAACGGGGATTAGAAATATCATGGCGGGGAAAGGAGAATTTCTGCTATTATCTATGATGAAACTCGTATAATTTTTGACGGGGAAACAAAATTTTCAACGGGGGACCAACAGAAACACGGCGGGGAAAGTGTTTAAACTCAAACTTAGCGGGGAATCAAATTTTCTTAGCGGGTCATCCTTCTACCTTGGCGGGGCAATGTTTCAGCGGGGTCGTTACTGGGGGGTGTATTTTGGCTGACCATTTTGATTTTCATTGACCAACCAGCCACTACGCAACAGAATCAAGAATTAATCTGCAAGATCACGATTTCTGACAGGGGTCTAACGAAAGCCACACGACCGTTCCAAACATGTTAAAGGGAATGTAAGCATATAAAAGTGGCTCAAGCCACTTACAGTCAAACTCTAGCCAATCAGATATTGGTATTTCCTTTTGACTTCGATAACTTACCCAAATATGGTGCGGCACGTGTCATGGTCTATTATCCTTGTACGGCTATTTTTATCAAAGGCTTATATATGCTTTGATTCCCTTTAAAAACAGATAATTCCTGTTTGGAACGAAAGACGTCTCATTTTGATCATCAAGAGCAAGGAATCAAAATATTCTGAGGGCAAATCATCTACCGGGTGTCCCAAAAAAATGTATACAGATTTGGTTGACTCCAGCGAAGTGAATATAGCTTTAATCAATGGCTAATCANGCGGGGAAAGTAAAACTTAGCGGGGAAACAAATTTTCTTGGCGGGTCATCCTTCTACCTTGGCGGGGCAATGTTTCAGCGGGGACGTTACTGGGGTGTGTATCTTTCGGCTGACCATTTTGATTTTCATTGACCAACCAGCCACTACGCTACAGAATCACGAATTAATCTGCAAGATCACGATTTCTGACAGGGGTCTAACGAAAGCTACACGACCGTTCCAAACATGTTAAAGGGAATGTAAGCATATAAAAGTAGCTCAAGCCACTTACAGTCAAACTCTAGCCAATTAGATATTGGTATTTCCTGTTGACTTCGATAACTTACCCAAATATGGTGCGGCACGTGTCATGGTCTATTATCGTTGTACGGCTATTTTTATCAAAGGCTTATATATGCTTTGATTCCCTTTAAAAACAGATAATTCCTGTTTGGAACGAAAAACGTCTCATTTTGATGAGGGGAGCAAGGAATCAAAATATTCTGAGGGCAAATCATCAACAACAACAGCAACAACAACAGTTGAAGGAACACGTTATATTCACGCGTGATGTGACTTAGCTTATTCTGCCGTAACTAAAATTTAGCCTTCTTTCATCATCCCACCTTGCAGCCCACATAGTTAGTAAGCATTTATGAAAAATTATGCCGTAGATTCAATAATTCTAGCCTGCGTGCAGACTTTACTTTCCACTGCGAAGGAGGGCCGAGGCGGATCTGTACAAGATCCTCATAGGCTCTCCTTCGCAGTGGAAAGTAAAGTCTGCACGCAGGCTACAATAATTCCTGCCAGAATTTATCCTGTAATGTTGATAACTTCATATTTGAGACATCATTTCTCCAACAAAATCTTCCAAATGTGGATCTGTATATCACAAAAAATGCTACATGAAGAGAAAATGTTCTGACAAATGGCATCCTGGTGGGCGCACTGTTTCCAGCGATTTCATTGGCTTCGGCCCTGATGACGCTAGAGTTTATGATATCCCAAATCATTCATGACGTCACGCAATGCGAAAATATTTAGATTGCATAAATATTGGATGGGTTTATGTTGCTGATTAGAATTTGATAATTTGCCTTTCAATCTATCAACGATCGAATACCAACAGATAACTTGTCTGTATTGCAACAATTCATTAAAAGAAGTGATAACAAACTTGTTGAATCATTCCAAGTGATCCCAATCAAACAGGTTTTCTTTCATATTTTTAAATGATCCCAATTAAACAGGTCTTCTATCATAGGGTTAAATGATTCTACGTTCATCTTATGAAGGACAAGCATTCGTATCAAACTTTAATTGAGCATGTTCAATACAGGAAGCTAGTTTGAATTGATTTTAGATCAGCATATTATGTTTCTTTACATTTAGCACCAGTAAAAGATTGATTAATTATTGATCATAATAGGATCCGACTCACAACAAATCTCATTCAAATTCCTTCCACTTCCAAATCATTTGACATAACGAACTTGAGAAGTTTTGGGAGACTTGTTGCAAGGTCAATTTTATTTAAAGGTAAATGCTTACTTTTCTAGATTTGCTGAAGTTTCCCAAAAGTAAAAAGGAAAATACAACATCAACATCTTCTTCAATATCTTCTACAAATTCCTTCCGCTACGATATCATTCAACATATGATTTTGAAGAGGACACTTGCGCGAGGAAGATAACTTTCTAATTGGTAAAATATCTTATCTTTGCAGATTTACAGAAGTCTTGCAAGAACAGCAGACAGAATACAAGAATCAAAGGTTTGTATTAACATAGAGAATAGAACAATTCTAAATATTCGCAAGAGACTTGCTGCTCGAGCAAGGTCTACTCTATTTGTTAGAGACTGCTTAAGCTTGGCAGATTTGTTAAAACTTCACAAGAAACACAATCCGGATACGTAAGTCTGATTCAAATTCCTTCTACTTCTACATCATTTAAAATAACGAAGGCAAAAATTCTCTGAGAGAAGCAATTTTTCTTTGCATAAGACAGGTAAGCTTTGTTGCATCTTTTAAGAAATTCTGCAATTTCACAAGAAAAACAATCATGATGCCATTATCAAATGCTATCAAATTCTATTCAAACTCTCTCGTGTTTCACGAGCAGTTTATTATTATTATTATTGTTATTGAATATCTATCTAAAGTAGGCCAGAAAATGAATAGCTAAATTACAGCTAATTAAGGCCTACTATAATAGTTGATCGTGCTTATTAACGCTTTCTTGGTCTTTTCAGGTTCGCTGCAAGAAAAACGAACAAGGATTAAAAACTTGCAACGACACACAGAAGCTATCTTCACGAAGTTGATAAATTTTCTATAAATAGCATCACAGGACAAGTCGAAGTTACTCACAACACAAACTTTGCAGATGATGATTGTGCATCGATCGTTATAATGTAAAGTATCTGTCAGATTCTCAGGACAAGATTCTTCAGCAGCCAGTGTGTGCTGTTTGTTATTGAGAATAGCTGATCAAGCATTTAGACATTTGTATCGTGCTAGCTGATGCTTTTACAAGACTCAAATGCAAAAGAAGGACTCTGTACGCTTATTTGCAATATAATGGTTAGTGGCATCATGCAAGGATCTGTTCTTGTTCCAGTCATTTTGATAACAAGCAAGTTGAGTTAATTTGCACATTTGGCTTGACTATGAAGATTTAGTTTGAGAATTCCAACAACGATCGTGTCGAATACTAATTATATTGATTTAAGACAGAGCTTCAACGCAAACCAATTGCGGGAAAAGTGTGTACACAGCGAAAAGATTGAGAATCGAAGATCTTTGTTGCAATAACTCGATCATTTAATTGGGGGTGAGTGAATCATCATTTCTTCAAATGTATATCGTTGCTTTTTTCTTGAAACTGTTAAATCCTAATTTAATTACTTCCGGTGATGCTACGTCTGTCTCACAGAAGATGTCACGCGAAAACGCCGCTGAATATAAAAATTAAAGAGTTTTGCATGAGAAATTTAGCGCTGTCGCAAATCTCACCTGATGTCAAATGCGAGGCAAACTTTATTTTGCCGGTTTAAGCAAAAGTAATTCAAATAATCGGAAAGAATAAAAATCTATCTCAGATTAGCTGTCAGGTGTGATTTGCGATAACGCAAAATGTGTCATTCAAAGCGCTTTGATTATTTTTTATTCGCCGATATTTTGTCGCCTGGTATCTAATGTGAAACGTAATTTAGTTTGTCTTGGAAACATAGCAAAATTCATTGCAGTACCTCAATCGTTTGCTTCAAGGTAAGTGACATAATGTTTTCTAAATTTCTAAAGCATCTCTTGAGAAGTGTTTATATAATGATGTCAATTTGTTACCTGCAGTTTTTTCTTTTATTCATATAAAACATTACAATAAACCTTACATTCTACTTTACCTTCCTAATTACTATACAACACTGCAGGGACGTGCCAAGGCGAAGCAAGGAAAAACAAGGGTCCTAAAATAGAGGCACCCCTGCTGAAATATCTCCCCAATTAGAACTCTGTGCATTCAGTGCAGTCCTCTGCTTTCGGTCCTTGAGAAAACTTTGGATAGAAAAAGAAGTTGTCCTGAGACACCATATCGTTTTAATTTATATATCAGACAATTACAGTCAAAGGCTTTAATTATTGTATGAGTTAATGAGAGTAACTGAACCGGTTGACCGTTGAATCTCCTGGATGAAAACCTGACTGATTTGGGTCTATGCATACAAGATACAAGATGCGAGTACAAAGAATCGTATATAAGTTTTTCAATTATTTTCTCAAAAATTGGCAAAAGAGAAATGGGACAGTGATTCCCCTTCAGATTTTTCTCATTTTTCTTATTCATTGGCTTATTGATTGGCACTACATTTGCATATTTCCATGTTTCGGGAAATAAGCCACGCCTCCAACAGTTTGTGAAAATCATTTTAAGTGGGAGTACCAATGCAACATCACAGTTTGCAGTTTGTCACCAAGCTCCCGATAATCATCGGAAAGTTTCAGTTCTTTGGAATTTGGTGATTTGGAATCGATCAGCTTTGAAAATTCTGCAAGGACTAGAAAGGTTATAAACCCCCAAACTTGAAACTGCATTAAAGTGGAGTTTGGTGGGCAATACCTTATTCGAGACAAGATGCTGTGGTCTTCTGGAATGAAAGAATATTGCCTTCTATGCAATCTGGTAAAGCAATTTTTCTTCTTGTTGTTTTGTAAGGTATTTGAGCATTTTAAACCAATTTACTATGAAAGCAGATATCCGAGGAATATGTGTCAGTTGTAGTGTTGAGTTAAAAACAAGAACATTATACGAAACCAAGTTGCAGCAAAGAATAGTGAAGAATAGTTTCAGTAACGTAATTCACGTTTCCTAATTTTTAAAACGATCAGTCAATTTTGTTAATGGCTGCATCCTTTTAGGCGTTGTTCTAGTTTAAGAGTAGCATCTGGTAATCGGACTTTTATTTGAATAATTATTCGGTATTCAGAAAGATGTAACTGAAATCCGAAAGAGGCAAAACATTCTCATTCCGAAGCCTTAGTGGCTATATGTTGCACATTCATGATGTAAGATATGATACTTCGATTGCATGCAGATTGGCAAAAAGCCTCACTCTGCTTGGTAGAGAGTAGTTTTTTGAAAGCAGTTCGCAATTACTTGATCTCCTAACAGACCTGATATGATTTCAAGTCCATCAAAAAATAGAATTGGCATGTTGCCGAAATATAGGCTCTGAAGACAGATCCAACTGAAACAAATGAAAATCTTGAGTCAAGGGAAGTTAAGTTGGAGCTTGATAAAAACGACGATATAGGCATGTTCTTTTTCTTGTTTCTTCGTTTTTCCAAGGGTAGCTAGACACTGCTGGTGTGCCTCTATGGAGGAGCGCTGCAACTAATATATACCTGCGGAGGAACAATTTCTATAGCTCTCTCCTCTATAGTAGTAAATAATGTCTTCCTCCGCAAGAGAACAAAGCTGTGGGAATCGAGCACAACTGCGGTGTCTAGCTACCCATAGTTTTTCTACTTAGCATCCAAAGGTAATTTCAGGTATGAATGAAACAGAATCATAGTATTTGGTCTAATATTCTTTGTTTCTTGTAATGAATACATGTAGTGACATTTAAATTGACTGATAATTGAAAAGAGAAGATCTGCAAAGTTTTACAACACTCGCAAGAAGCAAATACCTGCGTATAAGAACCTACTGGATTACGAACCTACAGGTTGAAATTGCTAAATTAAACTCCCATTTTGCGAGACTAAGTCCATTGTGTTCGTTGTACAAGAATCCAAGGCTGAATTGCAAAATCATAAGTTCTTAAACATTGCCGTTTACTGTACTTGAATACCAAGAATAATGATAATGATAATAATAATCTTTCATATATTAGCTACACCACCATCTTATAACAGAAAATAAAAGTATGAAAACAACACTGTTAAAAATTTCCAGTACGTTTCAATTAAAAAATCTCATTCAGCTACACTTCACAGAGCAACCGAGCATTCTTATATCCTACGGTAAACAACCTAGATTAAACTTGAAATAATCTTTCATATTTATACAGGTTAGTTTGTTCAGTAAATAAAATTACTGTTGTCAATCAAACACCTGTATTTTACAAAGTGAAAGTTGAAAATTTACAAGAATAAAAGTTAAATATTACAAGATTAAAACTACAACTGATAAATGGCTAAACGTCTAAGTTTGAGTCCTTGCTGGATGTTTTAAATTTCAAAAATGGTGTTTCAGTTTGTAAGTTATTAGGTTGAATATCTTTGCTCCTTGAAACGAGAGAGTTTCACGTCCAGTTTCTGTCCTAATAACTTTTGGAATGACTATGCTTTTGTTGTTTTTGTGACTATTCCTTGTGAAATGATTATCAAACGCTTTTGGTGCTGTACTCATAGGCGTAGGAGAGCCCCCTAACGTTCGAAAAATTTGCAAAGATCTGTCATAATCGGGCAGAAATCCGCCTTAAATCGGGAAATACTTCTGTTAACAATACATTTTTTCTCGGGCAGCCCCCCCCCCAATTTATCTTCCCCTACGCTCATGGCTATATTGTTCAAGTATTTAAAAACTTCTGGGGCACATAAGCTGTTTCGAATCTGATTCGAAAGAGACTGTGTGAAATAAATGTTGGTTTTCACTTAGGCAATCCACCCCATCATATCAGAATGAACTTTTTTTATTAAATCAGCGTACCTTCCCAACCAAATCTTGTTAAAAATTTACAACCTTTGATTACCCACTCCATGGCTACCTGCTATTTTACGATACCATTTACAAAAAGGTGTTAACTGCCTCAATGATATCTAAAATCACACTAAATTAATAACAAGAATCTATCAAGTTGGCTGCTATGTCAAAAGGAGTTCTTTATCTGAACTGTTTAGAAGCCTAGATCAATGTTACCGATTTTTGATTTGATATTGAAGCTCTTGCTTCCATGAACGGTTAGTCTGCTGAATTGAGATACAGTGTGAAATTTTTGTCTGAATCGGTGAATAGAGATGTATAAAAGACGTATGGTTGATTTTATGATTTCATATCTTCGTTTCTGTTTATGTCAGGTCTACCAGTCGTAGCCGCACCAATGCTTCAAATTATCAGTGCAAAGCTGCTAACAGAGAATGATATAGTTGACTAAATTTTTGAATAAAACCAGCTCTGTCTGAATCAGTTCACCAGTTCGTTTTTTATTTTATAGTTGTGTCATTTTTGTCATATCAGCACCGATGAGTCGGTTTTGAACGCTTTAAAGATGTCTCAATATTTGTAGTAGATTAAAAGCAAGAATCTGCCTACCTGATCTGTTTGGGTGATATAAGTACGCTTACAAGCCCATTTGTCTCGGCTCCCTGGACTGAAATTCTGATTTCTCATTGCTGTGAATCTTGCTCTAAGAGGGGTTGTCAATGCATTCTGCGTGTCTGTCTGTTGTCTACAGTTTTTGCAGACCCAATTNACTAAATTTTTGAATAAAACCAGCTCTGTCTGAATCAGTTCACCAGTTCGTTTTTTATTTTATAGTTGTGTCATTTTTGTCATATCAGCACCGATGAGTCGGTTTTGAACGCTTTAAAGATGTCTCAATATTTGTAGTAGATTAAAAGCAAGAATCTGCCTACCTGATCTGTTTGGGTGATATAAGTACGCTTACAAGCCCATTTGTCTCGGCTCCCTGGACTGAAATTCTGATTTCTCATTGCTGTGAATCTTGCTCTAAGAGGGGTTGTCAATGCATTCTGCATGTCTGTCTGTTGTCTACAGTTTTTGCAGACCCAATTGTGGCTATCAAATGATATCACTGCGGTTACCACACACGTTAAAGGCATGCGTATGTGCAGAATTGCAGGTATGATGATATTTTCTCATTGTTGTGTTGTGTATATGCATGGTCAATTCACGTAATTCACCAATCTATTTGTCATGCAACTATAACTATTTTTGGAGTCTTATGATTTCGGGACTTTTGAGGACATTTTGAAAACCATTTTCTGAGTAAACCCAGTAGGCAGCACTCCCTGAACATTGTTATTGCTAGTTTTTGTTTTAGTCATTGTCATGAAATTTGCTATTGTGTTGTTGTATTACGTAGAAATTATCATCATACAAGGCAACATTCGGGTCATGCACGGTCTTGATGAATGTGCAGATATTAAAGCAATTTTTGTGAAAAGAATCTGATCGTACAAAAGCATTTATCAGTTGGAAAACAGCGCGTAATATGTTTTCTTTCTGATAAAATCATTGTTAATGCAAAAATGAAATTGTACAGTGATAAGAAAATATTTTAGGGCCTGCGTTACGTTTTTCATTAATAAGAGAAACAATAGATCACCTGATTCGCTGTCATTACCAATAAATCTATTGCATTTACAATGAGAATAAATTTGCTGAACATCAGTAACAGTCAAATCTAAAAAGATGATTGAGTTTTGGGTAAGAAGCAGTCTTTATTGAGTGAAGTAAATATAAGACCTGTAGGAACTGAGATCATCAAATTTCGAAGAATAGTTCGGCTTTATGTAAACACATTCAACAACGTCATCTTCTTGAGATAGCTGATAACTGAGTCAAAATATTAAAACCTCTATTACGTATTAAACACTACTGCTTCAGAATTTGTAATCAGAAAAGGTAAAAGAAAGTTAAAGGGTTGACCTTGGAGTCAGGAAGGTCACCTCTCCCAAAAAAGTAGAATAGTGACGTCTTTGTTTTGGATTGGTTAATAGCTGGCTTGTTTGTTGAACAGAATCTGTCTTCAAGAAAAGCAAGCTTATAGATTGATCAAGATTGTTAGGTGTGGCATTAGTCAGCAAATAAATGTGTAAACAGATTGGATAAACGATGACCTAAAGGTGCCTGGGCGTACTTAGGCATTCAACTTGATCAGTATCTTGTTTGGGGTGAGCACACTAGATTCTTGCGTTCTAATGTCTCTCGTCCTCTCTCACGCATTAGGTGTTTGAAAGTATGCTAAGAAATTGCTACCCCAGAAAACTCTTAGCCAAATCCATGAAAGTATGGTAGAACCGCATTTCTGCTACTGTTGCTCTGCGTGGGGGAAGGGGGGTTGAGTAATCCCTAGATTTGACCTACGAGTACAACAGGAAGGACTATTTTGCATAAAAGCACGATTTGGCAGGCAGATAATATTCACTAAGAACAGTTTTGTTGTTTGTCAAGGGGAAGTAAAATTGAAAGCATGGCGTGGTTTACTTGGCATTAAATAAGATATTTTTAGAAATAATGGAATATATAGCATATGACAACAGTTGATGGTGTCATCGATAAACATCGTTTTTTTGAAGAAAATTTGTTTATATCTGGTCATCGTGCCACCAGTTTTGTTTAGTCAGGTGTGGTTGCATCTGCCTTTTCACGGTTTACTAACAATAGCCCTGAATGCTTTGGCAAATCAAGAACTTGTACCCGTCACTGGCTGTTTGATAAAGTTGTTGTCCTCTCATTAACTTCAATATACTTATGGAATCGAATATGAAATGTGCGTGATTTAATCATCACCATCATCATCATCATCATCATCATCATCATCATCATCATCATCATCATCATCATCATCATCATCATCGTTATCATCATCATCATCATCATCATCATCATCATTAGTAACAAACCGAGCAGAAACGGCGTAAAAATGACGTCATCGAGCAATCTGATACAGGTTAGCTTTTTGAAATGAAAATCAAGAGGAAAGATTAAGGAAGAAAATATCAGGTGTTACCCAATTTCGGGATCTGTTGCAGAGAGCTAGGGGGTCTCAAAGTTACGAATTTTCGTCTGCTCTGTCTAAAGGCCAATCTCCATTAAAGCATAGTCAATTAGCTATGATTAAAGCGAAAGCACGCACAGTTCAGTTTTTCACACCTACAGCTCGGTCGCTGCGGTTCACCTTGAAATTCTAGTTGCTTGAACTTTTCAGCGATCGCCAGCGAAAGTTATGCAATTTGATTCAAGTTTTCAATTCCCATTTCAATTGCTATTGTCTCGCCAGCGATCAAGCTTACAAATCGAGATTGATTTTACCAGCAATCTCAATAACCAATCGCTACGATTCGCTACGATTCGCTGTGATGGAATTTGGCCTTAACAGACCAAATAATACACGAATTTTTTAATTTTCCTTGTAGACAGATGTTTCGTTTTGCTAGCTTTTGAAATGATTCTTGATTGCCAAAAATACCGAAATGAATCAGATTCAGATATAGAGTTGCGCAGTTTTTGCATCGTGGCGAGCATTTGTCGACAATTTTTTGTGTACAACAGCAAGAGAAAATGTGTTAAAACAAAAGATTCAGGTTTCCAAAAAGACGAAGTGATTTCCTTCTCTGAGGAATAAATTTCACATCTCTGAATGCACTCAATCAAATCAAAATAATCAGACAGAAAGCAAAAATTATGTTCAGCTGTGTTGAAGGTGTTAAATCTATTCAGGAGAACGTCAAACTGATTCGTCTTAAAAATAACTGTATCCTTTGTTTTACAAAATTCATCCTTGCTAAATGCAACCTAATTTTGCAGCTGCACCAATTTGTCACTCATGAATACGAAATTGTCACTTAATTGTAGTTAGTTATTTTTCCTTCAAAAGAAGAATATAGCCATTCTGACAAATATAAGAGACTTATACTGGCATGATGATGCAGCTGTTGACCAAAGTTTTTAAGTGTTACACATTTTGATGTCAACTGCGAGCTTGGATATCGGCAAATATCACTTCATAATAATTAGCAGCGGATAATGTTGTGATAAGATTTCTCCTAAACTGTCACATAAGGGGAGACGGGGCAACATATATCTCCTTTTGTGAGGCATCTGTAGGCAATAATAGTTGCACAAAGACAAAAAAACTTGTTAGAAAGATGCAGCTGTAGAAATTAAAAATTGCTGTGCTAATCAAATATAAATGTATAGGGAGTGATGACATAAAATATCACTGCTCAACAGCAAGAGTTAATTTTTGTAAAACAAAATATTCACCTCTCCTACATCATAAAGCAATTCTCCTTCCTAAAGAAAAGATTTCTCAACTCTAGGTGCATTGTACTAAGGCACCACATTTACGATACCGGGTGTCCCAAAATGATGTATTATCGTTTGATTGCTTTGCTTATAAGTCCACAACCGATGAACAAATTTTCAGAAGCTGATAAAACCACAACCAACATCTTACAATACAATTTTGCCTTCAGGCAATCAAATAAAACAAAGTGTTTGAATATCGGTTCATTGGTTATGGACATGTAAGCAATCAAACAATAATACATCATTTTGGGACACCCGGTATACCGATGCAATTTTGATCTGCTACAAATGCGCAGGCTATTGTTACAGTTTAAGAGCGTGTAAACTGCTGCAGTCCAAGATTTTTCAGTAGATGGGAGGAACAAACGCGCTACGGATTGGCAAGAAGAGTGTAGACGAGAGGCTGATCCGTTACATTTTTGTTCGGATCCAAATTTGTACAGGTACAGTGTGTATAAGGTCCAAATAAAAACATCGTGGTAGTATAGTATCAGACAATATTTAGCCCTGCGTGCAAACTCTACTGATTCCCTGAAGAGAAGTGCCCACTTCTCTTCGTGGAATCAGTAGAGTCTGCACGCAGGCTAGATAATATTTTGCTGACTAATAGAATTTAAGTCAAAGGGAACCTTCTGGTAACATTTGGTCGAAGATTTCATCTGAAGTATTTTGATTGAAATTTGTCATGGACGATTACGCTAAAGGAGGCAGCGCAGAACTTGTTACCCCTTTATTACCTCGATTGGTTTCGTCCTGCTACTGACACTCTATGGAGTTGAGATTTACAATTCAAGCGCAATGTGTATTGATAAAAGGTCTTCGCCATTATGTTTGTTGTAATAGTNAGACTCTACTGATTCCCTGAAGAGAAATGCTCACTCCTCTTCATGGAATCGGTAGAGTCTGCACGCAGGCTAGATGATATTTTGCTGACTAATACAATTTAAGTCAAAGGGAACCTTCTGGTAACATTTGGTCGAAGATTCCATCTGAAGTATTTTGATTGAAATTTGTCAAGGACGATTACGCTAAAGGAGGCAGCGCAGAATTTGTTACCCCCTTATTACCTCGATTGGTTTCGTCCTGCTACTGACACTCTATGGAGTTGAGATTTACAATTCAAGCGCAATGCACATTGATAAAAAGTCCTCGCCATTATGTTTGTTGTAATAGTATCAGTACACATAACGGCAGAACGACCAGGAGTTGTTCTACTCCCTTTATACTTTAGGCCTACTCAATTCATGACTAAAATGGATGAAAATGAAGTGGTGAAAGAAGGAATGAATTCATGGAAATAAGAATGAGTGAAAATAAAGGCAAAATCATGTTTCATATGGCAGCGATCGTTGGATGCAGATTCACAATATATCAGACCTAGAACTTGTAATTTCATTCACAAGTCGTGAAATTCGTCGTAAAAATCCAGATGTAGATTCGTAATGTACTATCAAACCTAGAATTTTTAATTTGATTCACAAGTTGTCTATCTCACAATATCGAAAATCTACAGGCAAACGATGCACGCATATATCACTCTGTGAAAAAGAATGACGCCTTTAGCATTAGTCAGGCAAATATATTAAGAAATCAAAATATGTCAAGCTAAAAATCTAGGTTTATGGTTAAACCAATCGATTCAGCATATCAATAACATTCTTTGATAGCGCAAATGAATCAGGCGGCAAACTCAGTCATATTGAGTTATGAATATTTCGTGTATTTATTCATTCGATCAATTACAAATATGTATTATACCACCTGTTTGTATGTGAACTACTTTGAATATGATTAAAGATCTCCTGCAGTCTGTCTAGGATGCTTACCAATGCTGTATAGAATTGTCCCGAAGCCGAAAGAAACCTCGACGCGTTTGATACAATACGTTAAGCCTGTACATAGGAGCTTAGATTTAATGTTTGATTCACTCACTGGTTATTGCCAGATTTAGCTTTCCATTTAAAGTTATTTTTATTCCAGACAAATAAGTTCTGTTTACATGAAAGTGCGTTGGATCATGTCTAGTTTTAAACCAGATTTCGTGCAACATGAAAGCTTTGATCTTCTTGTAGCTCAATGTGTCCTGAAGAGATTAAAGAGATTCAGAAGCAGATCATTTATTTAGCAGAGGCATTTTTATCTCTCAAATTTATCCAAACTTTTCCTCAATATACATGTTTGCTCTTCTACCTAAAAGAATTACGAGCAAGCTATATCATCTGATACTTCGCGCACGTGTGACAATTTTCTAGAATATCAATAATTGTGCTAGAACCTTACAGAGTACTAACATTGATGTCGAAGGCCGATTAATGAATGGTTGCAAATTACTTTTACTTAGAGAAACAAAAACTTTTCGAAGAGATCAATTCTCTAATTATTTGGAATATTATGCTCCCAAATATAGAACTTAAATGATCCATCTGAATTTCGTTGGCCTTAGCGTCCAAGATCATTCTTTTGGAAAATAAAATGCCAATTGGTTACTGAATTCGTACTGCAACAGTCCATATCAGAGAGAATCGACATGGTTAAATTGGTCTTATGCCACATCTAGTTTTATTGGTGCCTAGTAAGGCTTTAAACCTTGAATACCGAGGGGCGCATCACTCTGTAAAAATCTCGTACACCTTTGGCAAAATCCTTTTGTTTTCAAGAAAAATCTGCAAAAATTCCCTAAAAATCCTATTGTTTTCAATAATCTCGTACGCCTTTTCGAAAGAGTGATACACCCCTCGTTGAATACTATAGACGTCAACATACCAAAGACAGTCATCATATTTCGGTGTGTTTTCTACAGTTGATTTGGCCATGCTTGATCAAGTTTATAACAACGATTGTTGATTAGAATAGAAAATTCGAATGATATAGGAAGGATTAAGAGAACACCAACAGAATTTGGCGTCAGATGAGAAATGGAATGCGCCTTGATACGCACATAGAAAGAGAGTTAACGGTGTATTCGTTTGAGTGAAGGTCTTTGATCAAGTTTGTTGAGTATCAGGTTTTTGTATGTTGGGGCCGTTAATGCAATTGTTGTCAGTTGATAGGACGAAATCCTTTTAACATATGCAAAGTTGTTATTGGGTCCCCAACAATCTCCTGAAATGATAATTTGCCACAAACTTGGCTTAAACTCACAGCTGTGTGGATAAATTTAAAGCTATGACTTCAGAATTCGGAATTAAATAGCCACATGGAACCTTCAAACTTTAGCATCCCCTAGTGTTTTAAATATCAAATTTGAGTTCTGGATTCTAACTAATTACGTATGCGGCTTCGAGATTTGATCGTATTGTTTACTCTTTTCGTATACTTGAGAGGATTTAAAGATTGGCAAAATCGTGTTTTCGGTTTAGAGATGCCAGCAGGAGTATTGTGTTCTGGCAAGAACATTTGTGATTTGATTTACGCTTCCACTTCATTATTGATTGTACTTAGTTGTTGGTTGGTTGATAGGTTAGTTTTCATTTTGTAAGGAGATCACTAGCATGATTGGGAAGTGCGTCAGACAACGTTATGCAGGTGAGTTAAAGAACGCGGACTAAACATGTAAATATATGATAGCTTATTGATGTAAATTTGTGTTTCACATGCGCTGATAGTACCTTGAAGTTAGTTGATGGAGCTAATTATAGCCAAGCTATGAATAGGACAAAGAAAACGCCTACGTCTTGAAAGGCAATGCCACACTGACTTTTCATCTTTTTTTCAAAATGAAAATGTTATTTTAAAACTAAATCTATCTACTTCACAGAGGAACAAACCAATTATTCATATCTCTTACAATAGTTCGGACATTAGTGGATGTTTTACGGTTACGTTTGGTGGCTTGGGTGAAGACACCAAACAAATTGCTGAAATAGTTTTTGCAGATTTGGATTTGCTGACAATGTGACGACGGAGCCCCTTGAAATTCTTTTTTGCTTTCAATTTCAGCTCTATTTACTTGCCAGCTAACCATTTGTTTGGGAAATTTCTAAGCATGGTTGCAAACTTATTGTGCATATTCAACTGCTTTTGATTTTCAGAAGTAGATTTTGATTAGAATATAATTGAAAGTTCGATGAGAAGCTTTTGGGTCCATTCAAAATATTTTCGTGACTTTCAGCCACCCACCTGCTTCTACAAATCAATTTTGCTCAATGAAATTTACTTTCGTCTTAATTTAGCTGTATTTTGATTGTAGTATGCGTTGATATAATTAGCTGTGGTGATATCCAAAGCTAAGTTATCGTATTTTGTATCTTCTCAAAATGAGGAATACTAACATTTGTTTTGCGATCAAACAACTGAGATAGAATTGTACAAATAGATCTAATTTTGCAAATTGGATTCAAAATAAGTGACGTCTTCGTATTCTTTGAAGAGTTTGGCAATATTTTCCCAGGCGATCTCATCCTCCCAAGAGGATAACACATGCTGAAGCGTGTTGAAATCATTGCTGTGAGGCAGAATTACTAGGAGAATTTGGTCGCTATTTTAGGCCTGTTTAGAAGGTTTGAATTTATCTTTGAACCACTTTTACCCACCTTACCCTACTTTACGGAAATGAACTACGAACCATCACGATCTTCTTGGTCGGAATTGTATGTTTTCTAATATCTAGCTGAGTGAGCGCCCCATGACCTCATAACAATCGTCTTTTTAGCAAACCTCAAATTGATAGTTCTACCGCTTTTGCTATCGTGGTTTTCTTGTTTGAATCAAAGCCTGTAAAACTGGACAGAACCCGGTGTTTTTCAAACCTGGTGTTTCATAGCTAACTAGTAATGACTGACTGCCATAATGGCTTTTAATTTGCGTTAATTCATTTGCAAATTATCGGATGTGTCAAGTTTCGTTAAAGAAAAAACCTATTTGTGAGATCAAAAACGAAGGCTCTAGAAAGCTCTGCTAGAAGCATATCCACTAAGAGTAAGAAGTGAGCTTCATGCAAACTAACTGTACCGTAAAGTGAATGAATTGAGCAGTAAGTTGAATATATGTATTTGTTTCTCTCCATGGCTCCCGCAAATTGCCATTCGTATTGTCACCGCGTGCCTGATTTATGATACCAGGGTTATGCGAAAGCAAGAGTTTCCGTCTGAGTTACATTATCCGTTAATCGTTCAGGCACGTGGCAAATTATGTTTTTACAAGACAGGAAAATGTACGAAGAAACATCTAATGTATGTTCAATCATGTGCTAAAAGAAAAATAATTTACTTACCAATTGTGTGTTTTTTGTGCAGTGTGTTGTTTTGATTGCCTCCTTAACTGCCTGCGCATAGTGCCTCACAGTACACTGTGTTGTCACAGGGGTACGAGGGTGAAAGTGAGGAAGGAAGTTATCCCATCGTTCCCCTGTGATAAAACAGTGCGCTGCGAAGCACTATGCGCTTGTGGTTAAGGATGCAGTAAAAAAGCACAACAACAGATATATATACATAACAGCAACAACAACAACAGCATATTATAAGAACGTCACACAAAGTAAATTATATGTTCCTTTTTGCGCAAGGTTCAATTCATTAAAACAATGTCCGATTGATCTCTAAACTTTAACAGATCTCTATGAGTTTAGCGTGTGTGTTAAAAAAAGCAGTTTTAACAGCTGATGTCTGTAAACATCCATGCATGCAGTCCCCCACACAATTCTTCAGATTCCAAGCAGCAATTTTCGTATTTCTTTTCTAACATTCATAATCGATTATCAATGCGAGGGTGGCGTTCAATCTAAATCATGGAAATTCAGAAGATAACATAGCGATCCAAACAAACTGCACGAGATACACTATTGCGCAACGAGCATTAAGATTGCATTTTAATCTTTGAACGTTTCCTTATCATCCAGGACATCTAAGGATGGGCACATGTCTGATGCAGATTTCATCATTAAACCTTGAAATATCATCCCCTCAGGTCATCGATTTATTTAAATATAGAATAATATTTGTAAACTTCGTTCAACTTATAAGCTGCCTGTTTGTTTAGCCCTCCGCATGAGCTAGGAATGTTGGAGTGCGAGCGAAGCGAGCACTATTCCTTTCTACTTTTAAGATGGAAGTTCATTCAAATCGTTCTGATAAAAACATGAATTCCAAACCTCTCTTGCAAGCATCGGCATTGGGAGATCATTATTGTTGTATTTCAATGAAAAGAAAATATCTACCTCATTAAACATTCTGCATTAATTTTCATTCTGCTCTCATTTTCAAATATTTTCGTTGATTATGAATAAAAAATCGCCATGAGATATTAATTTATTTACTTGATAGGTTTTTAAATCCTTTGGAATCGGGTTTCTCTTTCTGGTTTTCATTTTACGAATTTCATGCAGAGATTGTAAATAGGAAATGCTCAGAATGAAGATCATTACTCAAGATAACCACGGTTATAACCATTGTTCTTGAATGCAATAAGAAATTAATTTGGCATCTTTGCAAACATTTTCGCTTTTTGTTGAAAGAAGTTGTTGTGTTGAAAATTCTGATTTGGTAACGAACTGGCTTTTAGTGAAACGGGTTTCCAATCGTAGAACATTCTGCTCTAAGATGGCTGATATGTAAAGTAAACGACCGTAGATATTGTGGTCAAGTCTAAGAATAGAACAAGAGAAACCACATACCACTCGTATTGTTTTAATCTATCGAAAATTTCTAATAGACCTTTTAGCTATTCTGAAAAGAATCAGAATCGAACGCTATTTTGCTACATTTTGTAGAATTTTCGAATGTGCACAATAGTGATAGAAGCTCTATCGCCACTCGATCGAATGTCGCATATAAAAATGTATAAAAATAACGTTCGATCCAGGCTCTTTTGTAGAATAGCTAAAAGGTCTATTCAACAGGCTATATTTAGATTGTCCCAGTCGTCCTAGTTGAATGAGCCATTGTCACCCAGGGTCCTTGGCGGCCTCGCTGCAATTTCAGACTGTCTGAAAATCAAATTTGGTCCTAGCGGAAAATATGANCCCACCTTATTCTACTTTACGGAAATGCCTTACGAACCATCACGATCTTCTTGGTCGGAATTGTATGTTTTCTAATATCTAGCTGAGTGAGCGCCCCATGACCTCATAACAATCGTCTTTTTAGCAAACCTCAAATTGATAGTTCTACCGCTTTTGCTATCGTGGTTTTCTTGTTTGAATCAAAGCCTGTAAAACTGGACAGAACCCGGTGTTTTTCAAACCTGGTGTTTCATAGCTAACTAGTAATGACTGACCGCCATAATGGCTTTTAATTTGCGTTAATTCATTTGCAAATTATCGGATGTGTCAAGTTTCGTTAAAGAAAAAGCCTATTTGTGAGATCAAAAACGAAGGCTCTAGAAAGCTCTGCTAGAAGCATATCCACTAAGAGTAAGCAGTAAGCTTCATGCAAACTAACTGTACCGTAAAGTGAATGAACTGAGCAGTAAGTTGAATATATGTATTTGTTTCTCCCGCAAATTGCCATTCGTATCGTCACCCCGTGCCTGATTTAGGAAACCAGGGTTATGCGAAAGCAAGAGTTTCCGTCTGAGTTACATTATCCGTTAATCGTTCAGGCACGTGGCAAATTATGTTTTTACAAGACAGGAAAATGTACGAAGATACATTGAATGTAAGTTCAATCATGTGCAAAAAGAAACATAATTCACTTACCAATTGTGTGTTTTTTGTGCAGTGTGTTGTTTTGATTGCCTCCTTAACTGCCTGCGCATAGTGCCTCACAGTACACTGCGTTGTCACATGGGTACGAGGGTGAAAGTGAGGAAGGAAGTTATCCCATCGTTCCCTTGTGATAAAACAGTGCGCTGCGAAGCACTATGCGCTTGTGGTTAAGGATGCAGTAAAAAAAGCACATCGCACAAAAAACACATTTGGTGAGTAAATTATATGCTCCTTTTGCGCAAGGTTCAATTCATTAAAACAATCTCCGATTGATCTCTAAACTTTAACAGATCTCTATGAGTTTAGCATTTGTGTTCAAAAAACAGTTTTAACAGCTGATGTCTGTAAACATCCATGCATGCAGTATCCCACACAATTCTTCAGATTCGAAGCAGCAGTTTTCGTATTTCCTTTCTTTTCTAACATTCATAATCGATTATCAATGCGAGGGTGGCATTCGATCTAAATCATGGAAATTCAGAAGATAACATAGCGATCCAAACAAACTGCACGAGATACACTATTGCGTAACTAGCATCAAGATTGCATTTTAATCTTTGAACGTTTCCTTATCATTCAGGAAATCTAAGGATGGGCACATGTCTGATGCAGATTTCATCATTAAACCTTGAAATATCATCCCCTCAGGTCATCGATTTATTTAGATATAGAATAATATTTGCAACCTTCGTTCAACTTATAAGCTGCCTGTTTGTTTAGCCCTCCGCATGAGCTAGGAATGTTGGAGTGCGAGCGAAGCGAGCACTATTTCTTTCTACTTTCAAGAAGGAAGTTCATTCAAACCGTTCTGATAAAAACATGAATTCCAAACTTCTCTTGCAAGCATCGGCATTGGCAGATCATTATTGTTGTATTTCAATGAAAAGAAAATATCTACCTCATTAAACATTCTGCATTAATTTTCATCCTGCTCTCATTTTCAAATATTTTCTTTGATTATGAATAAAAAATCGCCATGAGATATTAATTTATTTACTTGATAGGTTTTTAAATCCTTTGGAATCGGGTTTCTCTTTCTGGTTTTCATTTTACAAATTTCATGCTGAGATTGTAAATAGGAAATGTTCAGAATGAAGATCATTACTCAAGATAAGTTAACCCATGACCACGGTTATAACTATTGTTCTTGAATGCAATAAGAAATTAATTTGGCATCACTGTAAACATTTTCGCTTCTGGTTGAAGGAAGCTGTCGTGTTGAAAATTCTGATTTGGTAACGAACTGGCTTTTTAGCGAAACGGGTTTTCAATCGTAGAACATTCTGCTCTAAGATGGCTGATATGTAAAGTAAACGACCGTAGATATAGTGGTCAAGTCTAAGAATAGAGCAAGAGAAACCACATGCCACGCGCATTGTTTTCATCTATCGAAAATTATATTTAGATTTTCCAAGCTATACTTGCCCTGGGTGGTAAGAGCTCTTTAACTCCGTTTATATACTTTTATGTAACCAATTCTAACCGAGTTGAGCACTTTTCGAAAATGCTTTGAATCTTCATTTCTACTTAGCAAATTTGCATGGTGCAAGATTAGGCATCAAATTGAGAAATACACAATATAATTTGGTCAGATATAGATTGTACTAATAACATTTTTAATTGGCACTTATAATCAACATCAATATTGGGGAAGAAATATGGTTTGCTATACAGTGCAAACTTTCAGTTTTGAGATAGCATAGATGATAGAAAAGTATGGCAAAAGGGATTGTTATCAGTCAGTCCCATGACGCCGATCTTCTTCAAGACAATATATCTGTATCTGATTGGTTGATAGGGCTCATACGAGGATATGATTGGCTAATAGGCTCATATTGCGGAGGATTATAATAAGGAGTTGTTATCAATCAATCCAATGACGCTGATCGTCTTCAAGAAAATACATCTGTATCTGATTGGTTGATAAGGCTGATAAAAGGATCTGATTGGCTGTTAGGGTTTTATTGCGGAGGATTGTAATTATTTCATCAAATCTTGTCATATTTCAAATTTATTTTGATGTTTTGATCAGCGTAATCAATTCGTTTATCAACATCTTTGTCTTCTTCCTCAACAAAGCTGTTGCATCTTTAGGTTTTATCTTGTTACGTGATCTAAAGGTTACAATAATCAAATTCATGAAACGCATTATTATTTAAATTCTTCACAAAAATATGATGTTTAAGCTATTTTTAATCTTTTGANTAAGGCTGATAAAAGGATCTGATTGGCTGTTAGGGTTTTATTGCGGAGGATTGTAATTATTTCATCAAATCTTGTCATATTTCAAATTTATTTTGATGTTTTGATCAGCGTAATCAATTCGTTTATCAACATCTTTGTCTTCTTCCTCAACAAAGCTGTTGCATCTTTAGGTTTTATCTTGTTACGTGATCTAAAGGTTACAATAATCAAATTCATGAAACGCATTATTATTTAAATTCTTCACAAAAATATGATGTTTAAGCTATTTTTAATCTTTTGATCCAATTTTTTATGACGACAATGCAAAATTTCTTTCTTAATATCATCTCCATTTTATAAAACAAAATCTATGAGAAGTCAGAATGAACATTGTCACACAAGTAAAATTTCTTTGCAAAGATCTCAAAGTTTTGTAAACTCTTTGAACATTTCATAACATTTTAACAAATAGCAGAAAACAATCATATATTTGATTTGTCATTGGAAAAATTTGTTTACTGCTACAATTGCTAAGACCTGCACGATATTAATACATAAATTGAGTAATCTTTTTTATTTGAAAAGACACTAAGTCAAGTATTTTCTCAGCTTTTCCTTGTTTTGTTATTTGGATATTTTGATCTTCCTTGTCTTCTTATTATGCGCGTGTCCAGAGATGCTTCTTTGATCATCAATTTCGTGGTATTCTTGTCTTTAGATCTTACAGTAACTCCCGCATATACGAACCTTCCTCAAACAAGAACCCACCACAGCCCAAATCTTCAATATTTACTCCTTTATGTAGCAGCTTTTTCACCCAGGTCGGGAGCCTGGTTTTCACAGGTTCTTCTTTTGAAGAACAAGTGAGCACTGATCATTGATTTGANATGTTTAAGCTATTTTTAATCTTTTGATCCAATTTTTTATGACGACAATGCAAAATTTCTTTCTTAATATCATCTCCATTTTATAAAACAAAATCTATGAGAAGTCAGAATGAACATTGTCACACAAGTAAAATTTCTTTGCAAAGATCTCAAAGTTTTGTAAACTCTTTGAACATTTCATAACATTTTAACAAATAGCAGAAAACAATCATATATTTGATTTGTCATTGGAAAAATTTGTTTACTGCTACAATTGCTAAGACCTGCACGATATTAATACATAAATTGAATAATCTTTTTTATTTGAAAAGACACTAAGTCAAGTTTTCTCAGCTTTTCCTTGTTTTGTTATTTGGACATTTTTGATCTCCCTTGTCTTTTTATTATGCGGGTGTCCAGAGATGCTTCTTTGATCATCAATTTCGTGGTATTCTTGTCTTTAGATCTGACAGTAAAATCCCGCATATACGGACCTTCCTCGAACAAGAACCCACCACAGCCCAAATCTTCAATATTTACTCGTTTATGTAGGAGCTTTTTCACCCAGGTCGGGAGCCTGGTTTTCATAGGTTCTTTTTTGAAGAACAAGTGAGCACTTATCATTGATTTGATCAAAGTGCAAATATGCAAAAAAAGGTATTGCTCTTCAGTCATCTAATAGGCCTAAACAAATCTGGTCCCACTACAATGTTAGTGTTTCATTCTCTATCACAATATTTTGATTTTAAAGAAAGATATTATTGGTTTCTTATGGGTTAAGAGGCTGCCATATCCTATCCTTGCCACAAGCACGTACTACATGCTATGTCTTAGAGACGGTATTGTTTCTTGGGTGTAGGTTATGGCAGGCACTTTCCAATGACCTAAAACAGTCAGATACTCTCTCTTGTTTCAAAAAGGAAAATCAAAGCCTGGAGGAGAGAGGAATGTACTTGTAGAATATGCAGACTTTTCGTGGCTCAGGTTGGGTTCTTGAACAGATGATTTTGTCGCATTGTCAATAGCACAAAAGTAAGCGAAAAAAACATTGGAACATTTTTTGAATATTTCAAAAATCTGTACACATATTGGTAGCTAATTATTTTGTATCATTGCATTTTGTTATAATTTCTTTTTACTTTGTTAGATAGTAGGCGTGAATTAGCTTTTATTATAGCGATTTGTATGTTTGCCTACTGCAAATAAATCGATAATAATAATAATAATTTCAAAGATAGATAAAGAAACATCATTGGAAGAAAACTTATTCACAAAATTTAGGAATCTAATTTATGAACCTATGGCATGATTTCATGAATTTTATCCGTTACATAAGAACTAGGACAGCATGGTTTGAAAAATTTAGGTCCTTGTATGCTGGCTTTCCTGTATCTAAATTCTTAGGCCTGTCTCTTTCCAAATAATCTTCTTTAATCAAGCAGTGAGTCTTATCTAATCTAAAACTTAACGGTGGATCCACTAAATATTAAAATTCAGCTATCTGATCTTAATTCGTTCGTTTAGAAACCTGCATTTCTTGCAGATAAGATTTAAATTTCCTGTACAGCTAACTCAAAGAATTCATTAATCTACTTTCTTGCTTCCATTTTAAATTAATCTTAAGCATCCTTCATGATGTGGTAACCATTTTATCAATGGTAATGTCATTTTGGAACTTTCCGAAAATTCGCGGTTTGAACAGAACGCCTATCTAATGTAAAAGCTTTCATTCAAATGACCTTTGCAAGATTTTGGAAACCTTGTGTCAAAAGAGGTGGTTGAAATCAACAGAAGATTAATACAAAATACATGCTTTTTGCATTGTGGAATATCTTGCCAGCCAGACGTCTCGTCGCTTGAGCCTTGAAGTAGGATATATTTCTTTAATTCTCGTGTTGATGCACAGACATGCTACTCATTTGGGATTCATGTCAGCTGGTAATATAAAATTCCAGGGAAGGAGGCACTTCAATAATTTTTTATCATGGAAAGTGTTGAAAAGAAGAATTCGTTTTCATTCTGAAAAATATAAAGCCAGCATTCTGTTGGTTGCTTTTCGGTTTTTATTAAAATATAAAAGGGGCTATCGTCTAGACTTTGGAGATTTTTGAAGTATCTATCTTTTATCTTATGTTTGAAACTGTTGATGTTCTTTGCAGATTTTAGGTCTGAAGAAAGACTGTTCCATATTTGAGGTCCTAGATTTTGTCCTGTGTTACTCTTTCGAAAAGGTTGATTGAAGTTGTTCTTAGATCTTCGAGTTCTCCAGCTCTGGCCAACACTGGCATAAGAACATTTCTTGCATCTAGGATGGGGCTGAATTGTCAAATGTATGTGCTGCAGTGTATGAACTGGTTCTAGTTTGCACCAAACGTGCCCCCAAGGGTTTGCTCTCATACAAGATTTTGATAAGGAAATTTCAATTCTGCTGTCGTCTGTTTGCCAGTTTGTTCATAGGCAGGGTACTCAATGTGAAGAAACTGTTCCCACGCATAGAAGGAGCCCAGAGGCACACCCTTACGTTTTGGGGTGAAGTAATAAGTACCATCCCCTCAGAAAAGAAACCTTCAGAATCCTGATAGCAATATTGAACCTTCCAGGCTCCAGTCTTGCAAGTGTTGTTATTAAAATGTTAGACACCATACTTTACTTGCTCCCTTGTTAAATGTAAAAATGTGAAACTAGCCTTATGTGAAAATAAGGACATTGGGTTATTTCTTTAGCCAGATGAAAACATCCCTAGCAAAAAAGAAACGATTTTCACCGCTCTTTCAAGATACAAAACAATTTTTAGCGTTGCTTCCTTGAAAATATTCAATATTCAAATGCTGATTTCGGACGATCAAAGTTTTGGACTAATTTCTGTCCGAAAGATTAATATTCAGAAAGTTTTTCATTGTTTGAAAATAAAAAAAAACAAGTTCTCCCATGCCACTGTTACATAGTGATATACTGTCATGGGTAATCCTGCTTCTAAAGTGAGTTTCCACGTTGTAAATTGTCAGTAACAATGTTCTTGAGTCGACGAATGTACCTCGTGTTCTCATCTGCAATCTCGAAACTGCTTGCAGAGCTATTTCCTTTGTTGAATATTTTTGTTGAATGCCTTTGCTGAGTACTTTTGATAGTTGCACATGATTAATTAATGTAAAAATTAAAACATGTATTTTGGTATTATGCAAAAATTGTTCGTCCGAAAGTTTTTTGTCCCGAAATTTTCGAATAGCGTCAGGAAGTTTTTTGTCCGAAGTTGCTTTTCCGAAACATTTCCGTTCGAAAAGTTTTTATTATAAAGTAGACAGTTAGCTCTTTTGCAAGAAGAAATCCCTTTGATGTCAAAATAGACTATTTTAGCATTGCAGTGCCTGCGGCGTCGCGGTAGCCTGCCTCTTCTTGGTTTGAGTCCCTAGGGCCTATTTACTTGATGATGGTAGAGTGACCCTGTCTTGTCTGTTTGTCTTGATGATGGTAGAGTGACCCTCCCTTGTCTGTTAGCCAGGTTTGCATGATATCTGAGGTATGTAGAGGTTTATAGAGGTTTATTTCTGGAAATTAGGCCGGCAATAATAGCAATTCAGGCCTAGGGATCAGGGATAGATCTCCAAAGGAGACGCACAACTTACAAAGTTTTACAGCCCCTAAAAATGAGGCACAAACTTTTTAAATCACAGCGCTTGTTATGAAATTTAACTAATTATATCCAACTGAATTAAAGATTCATGTTTATTAAGTATCTTATCAGGGTTTATTATTGAATCACTGCTTGTATATCAATTCAGTAACATTTCGTCTCAATGAAAATATAGACCGACTTGTGAACAGGTTGGAAGCAAGCTGGAGCTCGGACGACGTTTGGCAGTCGACTGATTAAGGTAAAGCATTTTGTGCCTTTGGTGGATTCAAGTTGATGTTATTTATTTATCTACTGCGTGGTAAGATCTTTCTGTCATGATTTTGCCAATCTTATGCATACTCTGCGTGGCAGATATTATGTCAAATATCATGTGTGCCCCAACCCTCGGGTTCTGGCATACTGTATGCAAATGATTTTGGCCTGGCAATCATAAAGTTGCATTGTCTTGTCTTGAAATAAATTTTGTTATGTCATCGCTTTTAAACAATAGACATTCCTGCAACGAATCATATCCTGTGACTATGAACGAATGGAAGAATGAAGGGCACTTTGTTCCCTGTAGCTATTTATGTTCGTTTGGGATATTTTGATGTGGCTTTCCGTTGTGAAAATCGTAAGCTTTTGAACATTTCAACTTCAATCCTCCTCAAGTCCTCAAGAGAAAAGAAGCTACTTGCTTAGTGATTGATTGATTGATTGATTGATTGATTGCTTGATTGATTGATTGATTGATTGATTGATTGATTGATGCTATCCCTGATTGATTATTTCATCATCTTTTTTGTTCATTTTTCGAGCATACCTTACGAGAATCAATTAATCATTCAACATTGTGATTGATACTAACATTGCTAATACACCACAAGTGGTTTTAACATATCAATTAAACCATTTTACGAGTTTTCTGCAAGCTTATGGTTGCCTTGGTTCTGACTTTATCTTTAAGCTTGAAAGTTTATAGATCGAAAACATATTTAGATTGCCTCAAACAGATTTAACTAGGAGATCATACCAGCTATGTTAATAATATTTTTCCACAGAGATCTTTAGACGGGCAGAGATTTCGATCTAGTTTAACCGTTTTGCTCACTTGAGGTTAGAGACCCTGTGCTCGAGTGCGAAGCATCAAGACATCTCATTGGCTGTAAATAACATATTTTGAACACAAGATCATGGCAGCATGAAAAGCTACAGAGAACAACGCTTTCGCAACCCTTGAATTCTTTCAGGAAGTTTTCAGGATCTTTTATATGCTATATTATATTGTGTTTTGTTATGTTATGTTTTGTGCTGTGAATGGTATTTGTTGGCGTTGGTGTTGGTGTTGTTGTTGTTGCTCTGCTGTTTGCTTTGTCGAATATTGGTTACTTTGTTGACTTTTCATCAAGCCCATAGAATCATATCAAAACCAGCAGACCATAACATCATCGCATGAAGATAATAACAAATTCTTGCAACAAAGAGAATGCAGTTATTGATTGAGCGTACGATAAAACATTAATATTTTGGATGGTTTTTACAATAAGACGAAGGCATTAATTAACTCATAGTACCATGAAACCTCAATATCATTAATGAATTTGCAGTGAGGAGAAAATGCATTAAACGATGAAAACCTCACTAAAGAGAGAAGACATTATCTATGTTACTATCCTATCAAACCTCAATAGTTTGACGGAGAGATGAAATCTTTGTTTACTTTCCAAATTTATTGTTTATTTTGTGTTGACTATGCTTTGATGGTTAATGTGCTCTCGTGTTCAATAAGATAAAAGGGTTAAGGGCGATATCTATAAAAGTTGAGCAAGAGAGGTTGATCATTCTTTCAATTGATTGTCGTTTTTAAGAAATGTTATCTGCGTGTGTTCGCAGCTGCACTTGCAAAATGCCTTCATCTGGATTTTCATCTTACTTGTCATTGACAGGTGCTATTATATGAAATCATGATAAGCAATCCATATATTTGACACAGGGGGGCTTGCACTCATGCTATTATAAGAAACTGCTCACATTAAATGCAAAATATTTCGGACGAGTAATGTCCGGACAAAATATTTTCGGACAAGAATTATTTTCAGACATTTTCACAAAACTTCCGGGCGACTATAGAAAATGAGTAATTTATGGCTTACTTTAGCTGTTTCTTATTGGCTGATTGATTTGGTTCTTGACAAAAATGCATTTTCAGTATTGGTAGCATGATAAAACTTTGATAATTGTTCAGATAGTGCAAGCTGCTTTTTTTCTTCACCCGGTGTAACCTCGCGTTGTTACCCTATTTTCAGAGCAGCAACTCTGTTATACAGTCTGATTGGCTGAAAACGTTCGAATGCGACGTAATGAATTATTAGCCGGTAATGTCCGCTCATTACGTAACAACTCCGCTTCAAAATAGACCTTTTAGCTATTCTACAAAAGAGCCTGGATCGAACGTTATTTTTATACATTTTTTGTGCGTGAGGTTCGATCGAATGAGGTTAGAGCTTCGATCACTATTGTGCACAATCGAACATTCTACAAAATGTTGCAAAATATCGTTCGATTCTGATTCTTTTGAGAATAGCTAAAAGGTCTATTCGGGTTAGTATTTTCTGGTATTGCCTTGATCCAAATTAACTCTTACCTATTTAGAACTCAAGAGGTTATTTGTGAAATTTTATGATGTTCACAGACCAGATCAAGCATAAAGTGTTATTCACGTATTGTCAAGGTGAACACTGCTTATGCAGCAGTTGTAGGAGGGTTGGTTTAAACTGCTCTGAGGCAAAATCTTTCATAAGATCAGTGGAAAGTTAAAACATGTCATCAATATTTAATTTTCGATATGCTTGGCACCAATGATTTGAAGCAGTATTTTTAGTTTATATCTTTGTTTGCTCCCTATTTTTAGATTTGAATTCGTATGACACTGCCAGTAGCCTTTATTGAACATTATGAATTTTCAGTTTAACCCAACAGTGGAATAGAAAATTTATTCATAAAGTTGGCAAGTGAAAACACAACATTCTTAAAGTAAATGAACGGAGATTTAACGATCTTGTCTAAACATAGCACAAAAGAATGACACGCACCACTTATATTTCTATTGTTTTCATCGATCGAAAACATAAAATATAAATACAATAGGTTATATCCAAATGGACTCAGTCCCCTAGCTAAGCTACTTTTAACTCCGTTGATTTTACGTTAAAGGCGCTTGAAATCTTGACCCTTATATGTACGCTCTATTTCGGATTTTGAATTATTAGAGAGTTTGTCAGATTTGATAAAGTCGCTTCGTGGATTTCTATCATTTCTAGTTAAGGTACGTAGGTAAAGAATACAACATTTGAACTCAGACTGGCTTATATATAGCCTGGTTAGATTAAAGGCAGTCTGTCACGTATCTGATTGGCTGCAACAAAGTCAGAGCTCCACACAACGGATTCCTTTGGGAATCATTACACTTGAAACAAAGGAGAAATAAGATGAAATAAATGAATAAACGTGAATGGAATGAACTGAAATGAAATGAAATGAAAAGAAAGGACGCCTGATCGTTAGCACTTTCTACGGTCGTGGAAAGTCAATAGGTTCAGCAGCCATTCAATTCTTCTATTCTTTGTATTGTCCTTATCACCCAATCAGATGGGTGACAGACTGCCTTTAGTCCAGTTTACGAGCAAATTTATACCCCATTGCCATAGCCCGGGCAGATAGATGTATACCAAACCCCCTATAGGAGTTATCGGAGTTATCCCTCCCCAATGCAAAGGTATAAAGGTTTTTGTATATAAATATAAAACAAACTCAGAAACACACACACAGACAGCATTGTTTCGTTGGTTATTGTTTGTTCATGGCACATGGCTATCATAGATTTCAATGAGATATTTTGTATTTTCTCCTCTTGCAATTGCAAGCTTTCAACTTTGCACACACCCTTTGAAGATAAATAGTAACGTGAAAATAAATATTCAGAGATACACTGATCTAATCTAAGAATAGAACAACAGAAGGCCACGTCCCATTTATGTTCCTATCGTTTTCATTTTTTGAACAACAATACAATAGGCTTATATTTAGACCGCTGTAAAACTGGTTAGATTATACTTTTATTTCATATTATGCGCTTATTATTTTTTGGGACAACGGTTAGTATCAACAAAATGATAATTTGTCTCATCAAAATCAAGATTCAAATTCTATTCAAATAGATTGTCAGAAATTTTGAAATTACGAATAATTTGTATGAATTGACAAGATATCTTGGTAGTTTTTATTGTGACTACTTTGAAACCGGTTTGATTTCCTGTATAAACAAGATTACAACAATCTGTCTCATCAAATTGAAGATTCAAATTCGATTCGAATAACTTGAAATAACATTTTGAAATTTCCAGTTCATAACAATGAAATATAAAGACCTCTTGTGACATTGTTTCGTTGCAACTGCTTTGAAACCGGTTTGATTTCCAGTATAAACAAGATTACAACAATCTGTCTAATCAAATTGAAGATTCAAATTCTATTCGAATAACTTAAAATAACATTTTGAAATTTCGAACTTATTGTAATGAAATATAATTAGATCTTCAAAAGTAATGTTCGTTGTGAATGGTTTGAAACCGGTTAGATTTCCAGTATAAACAAGATTATAACAATCTGTCTAATCAAAGTGAAGATTCAAATTATATTCGAATAACTTGAAATTACATTTTGAGATTCTGAATATATTGTAGTGAAATGTCATGAAAATGTAACGAAATATAATTAAATTTAATGCAATTGTTGGTTTTTGTGACCACTGGCTTAATTTCCTATCGATGCTAATCTACCTGCGAAACTTAAAGAACTTAAGATCACACACACACATACATGAGTGCATTTACATCCTGTAGTTATAGCTATACGACCCCCTGGTTGATACCAAAATGCTCCTCCTATCGCAGATTTCAGCAATTCACGGTATAAAACGAGTGGTTGTCGGTCGGCCTTCTTGATCTGACATTTGTATACGTGAAAAGAAACTGTTAAAGAGATCTACTTGCTATGAGAAGAACCGAAATTGTTGGTAAACTATATGACCCGTATTTTATTTGATTAAAAGATTTGCTTGAGTTATGAGAAACAACAAAATGGATGCTATATCGTTATGAAATATTTGAAAAGAGGCCGCAGTAGTTTTGGAAACCAAGAGAGGAAGAGTTTGTGAACTGAAAGTAAGATTTTCTTCCTTTTGATAACTCTCCTATCACTGAACAGGAGTTTTTGTTATTTCATTGGTAATGTTTTTATTCACCATCTTTGTAAAGCAATTTGAAATCAAATGTTTCTGAATACTGTTAGATTTGGAGTTGTTTTTAGCTTTGTATTTTAGAAAACATGAAAACATATCTTGGTTTGGTTTAAAAGATAACAGCATTTACCTACGTCTGTTAGGAAAGTTAGGGGATTCACGAAAGAAGGAGTTAAAGATATGAAATAACATGAATTCCATGGCATCATGTCAATCTTTTAAAACTTTGTCAAATTAAGATCTCATCTTTTATATTTCATTCCAACTTTCCATTCTTGATGAAAATCTATGTTTTCGAAGACGATCGTCTCCCAATATTTTCTTATTTAATTTTTGGGTTTTCGTCTCAGCTCATAAAATTCGACGATGTACTTTTTGAACTGTGCGTTTCTACGATGCCTAGGAAAACACCGAGGCCTGACTTTATTAGAGATATTTTCATTAATGCTGAACACAAATAGAACAGACAGAAGTAGCTCTAAAATGAATTGATTTTTTGTTCTCTAAATTCAAACAGACTTTATTTAAGTCTGATTCATGTTAAGAAACAGATGTTAGCTTCTTGCAGTCATCAAGAAAATTTTATGCTTGTTAGTCGTATAATCCATGTCATCTAGATTTCGTGGAACAAACGTTTTCAATGAATAAATATATTTGAATAATTCTCATTGCATTTGAAAGGGATCTAAGTCAAGACTACAATGACTGCGGTCACACTACTGTAGGAATTTTATCTTCGTTGTTCCCTTTCCAAAATGACGGGATAACGACTCTATAACATGTGACCGCACTTCTTTCTCACATAAGGCGCTGTTACAACATTTCACTCCTTGGGGACTAAGTCTATAGGAGACTATCGGATCCAACATAGGCAAGGTATCGACCGAAAGTTTGGTGTCATTTGGGGGAAAATGTGCCTATCGTAGCTCTGACTGATGTCTCTTTTACGGTGGCTGTTTGAAAAAGGACATTCTGCTCAGTTTGACTGGCTGTTGTTATATCAATAATTTGAAAAAGTAAAGGCCACGATACCAACGTCGATTGCCGGATCCGAAGATGCTTGCGATGACGAAAAAAATGAATAAATTTAAAGGCAGAAACACCGCAACACGACAAAAAACAACAGCAAATACGATTAATTTAATTTTTGCCAATATTTCGTCCTGCCATGCAGGACCTCTTCAGGGCTGTAATGTGACAGTTATAATAAAAATTTTACATATTCAAATTTTTATTATAACTGTCACATTACAGCCCTGAAGAAGTCCTGCATGGCAGGACGAAATATTGGCAAAAATTAAATTAATCGTATTTGCTGTTGTTTTTTGTCGTGTTGCGGTGTTTCTGCCTTTAAATTTGTTGTTATATCGTTACATTTCTGCATTTTCTGAGGACAATTTTATATTCCAAGAGCATGAAATAGTTCACATTCTAAGGGAAGAAACTCTAGTGTGATTGTGACTGCAGCCAATATCAACTGACTGCTACAAAGCATTTAGAAAGAATATTTTCTAACTCGCAAAATACCGAAGGCATTTTTCAGCCCCCCGTGTTTCGTAGCCTTTTGTAAGACAATGTAAATAAGGAAGACGAGGGGGGCTAAAGGAAAAGATTAAGCACATGAGACATTTTATGTGTTTGAACTTGGTGCCCTTATGTGCCCTTGTTGTTGCTGTTGTTGCTTTTTGTTGTTGTTGTCTTTTCCCTATATTTCTACCAAGCACCTGAAAGTAGTTCTAGGACAATGTAAAGCTAAGTTTATCGAAGCAGCGTCCTGGTCCTTCCTCTCCATTGACCACACCTCGTGATTCCTTTAGCCTGAAATTACAGAGAGTTGGCAACTCTTGTCGCTCTACGTAGCAGGTTTGAAAGGGCGGGGACTTGAACTACCAACCTTCAGAATGGTAGACAAGCGTGTTACCACTGAGCCATACCCTTTTTGTTTGTCTGAAGTTCTTGCCAACCGAGTAAACAACTCAACTCTTCCATCATCGAAATTCTCGTCTACCGTTGATTATGAAACCAGCCTTTAGACTTTCTTGAAGAAGTTCTTCAACGATACATTACTCATCCTTACATAAACATCTCTTCTTCACTTCTTTCTTTGTAATCTTTCATTTATAATCTTTGCTTCGTCTGAAATTTCTATATTCTTCATAAGATTAATGCGTTATCGAAATCTTCTTAAAGTAATTTTGATTAACGCTTCAAATTTCTCCAACTAATCATTTGATAACAGAAATTTTGATTAGCAAAATTGGCTTTTTAATCCTACAAAGAACATCTGAAATTCAAGCTTCTTGTTTGTAAATCTTTTTGTGGAGAAACTTGGAAATGCAAACGTAACATACTGGTGTTTAGATTTTCTACAATCATGAAATTTCACGAAGATTAGCAATCTGGAACTCTATTTTCTTTGGAATTTTACGATATTTCATAAACGTTCACAACTAGCGCATGGCAATCGATCAATTAAGAACCATTGTTCTAAGCTGAGGAAACTTGCTTGGGCAGGATGATTCTGAAGACAGGGTAAGTCAGAAGTTTTATGCGTTTGCTAGTTTTTAGAGCAAGGGAATTGAATCGCACCGAAAATATACGAAAATTGTAGTGCCTAGTGCTCAGCTTCGGAGGCAAATAAATAAAATGTCTGAGGCAGAGGTTTATCCTTCTTCTTTCGAGATACTTTAGAAATATACTGCAAATTTGTAAACGTTTCGATATTCATCTTCTTCAGTAACTGTTTTTACAATAACTTGGGGACCTACCTAAATGCCTAGATTACAATAGGGTAACAAAGGAAACAGCCTATCAAAAAGACCTACCTAATACACATGTGTTCGTAACTGAAATATAAAAGTGGGTGGGGCGGAAACACAAAGAGAAGCGAAAGCCGAGAGAAAGAAGGATGGAATTGATACGAGAGCCAGATGTGCCGCCGTCTCACGGAAAATTAAAATGATAAAACGGAAATATCTAGACAAATGAAATGAGAAAACTCGCTCTGAAATGGGTGGCAAGATAAAGCAGTTGAAAGCATAACGAGAACTCCCACCTCGTCCCCAGGACCGCCCGCCATATTCGGACGGCAATATGACGCATCGAAACATTTACAAAGTTGAAGTATATTTTTGAATTATCTTTAAGAATTGTATGTGCTTAGGTGAATTGGCTCTTGGATTATCTTCTTCTTTCCATATATACTCGTGGCTCCTGCTAACAATGCATTTTAGCATGCACAATACAACAGTTAGCAACACTAGTTTCAGGGAATCTCTTGCTGCTTATTTTTTTGTTTTTTGCTTATTGCCAATGACTTTGAAATGGCGTATTGTCCTGCTAATGTACGTATATTCATGACCTCTCCTATCACTACCTTTCCGCATGCATAAGGCAACATTCAACGCGATTTGTGGGCCTTTTTTGTTTTGTTTGCTTGAGAGAATTTCATTGCATGATTTAATGTACTTTACTGTGGTTTCAAGAATCTTTCTGTTGATATATGGAAATTCAGCACTTCCATACAATAACATTGAGCAAAAGAAATCATCATCAAGGTTGAAAATATCTTGGTTCAGAAATTATTAGAGTTCGCCATTGAGATTCACACGAAGGTTGTTAAACAAAGAGCAGTACAGGAGGAAATGCTTATTATCCTCAACTGCCGTACCACAGTTGCAAAGTGGACTTAAATCTGTACCTAAACCTGCGCTCGTTTAATGCACTGAAGTGCATGCATAGCTCAATTAAATAAACGTAAACGCTGGGTGCAGGGAACAAACCTAGTGGAAATATTATAACAACCATTATGTGGTATTAATTGAATGTTATTATGGCTAGTATAACAATCAGTCTAGCTGCTGCCTGTGTAAGAAAATTCATTTAGCTTTTCATTGATCAAAGTTTTTAATTTCAAGACCTGCTTGGAAATATTTTGATTTGACGTTATTTTAATTGGTTTTTTACTTTGAAGAGAAAGTGATAACTTGTGAATATTACAAATTGTTGAGACTAGGGTTAGCTTTGATTTTGAACAAATGCTTTAGAATCCCATTATATTTACATTTATAAAGAAACAAAATAGAATAAATGATTTATTTGAAAGACGGTTAAAAGTTTTCATGTTCTGGCTAGCTAAGTTGTCAGTCCTTCCTAATGCCAGAGATTTGACTCCTCCTTTAACCTTAAATTTATTTATTTTTGATTTTGTTTAACCATTTGCATTTAGTTTCACGTACTGGCGACGCCCTTTTCACTTAGAAGTGAGGAGGGATTTTATTCATGAACTCTCTGGCTGGAGGAAGACTTATAATTGTTCTTAAATCTGCTCCGACAAAGTATCAATTAACCTTAACCTTAATTTGTTCACACCAGACACCAAAAAGTTAAAGCACTCGCTTTGCTCACGCTCCAGCATTCCTGGCTCTTGGAGAGAGCTCACTCAGAGCCTGTTTAGATGAGATGGGCTGGCCCGGTAGCAAGCTACAATCTCTTACGAAAGTGTTAAACCCCTGCGAATATGTTCACACCAACCTTAGAATGAATACCAGAAAGAAAAAGCGCTCGTTTTGCTCGCGCTACAACAGTTGGATAAGGCTTTCTTAGAGCCTGTTTACACGATGCGGACTGGCCTGATATCAAGCTGCAATCTCTTACAAAAGAGTTGGAGGAATAGAAATACCCAAATCTATGTTTTTCGTAAATAATTCTCCCCCCTCCCCATTTCAATATTATTTGCTTCCCTGATTCATTGTTTCGATCGATCCCCATAAAAGAGTCATTGCCACACTGCATTAACATTGATACGGAAGGAGAGAGTGGGAGTGGGCAACCCTTGGATCCTTGCCAAGGGACCCAGCACTTTTGTAAGAGACTTTAGTTCAGCTGTCTGAACATCCCGGTTAACTGGAGGCTGTTGTTAGCGGGCGAGCATGGCTAATTTGATACTATTGAAATTTAGATCCTTTGCAACGATAGCCGATTTCCTTTCGCGCCAATATTTCTCAAAAAGACAAAACCTTCAACTTCTTCAAAGCCAGCCCATTGGTTGAGTTTACATGATAAAAGTTGACCCATTTAAGACAGGATCCTAGCAATCATTTTGATAAAAAGTCTTATGCAATTTTGCAGCATGATTCAAAACCAAGTGCCTCGTAAAAGCATGCATTCCTACAGATGCCAAGCAAATCCTAGACTTTAAGATATCTATTTTCATGATATGTAATATGATCATATTATGCCGGTTTTTCAAAAAATTTACATTTTATTGGTCAGCCAGTTGGTATTGATTCGGAGGCTTTCCAGCGTACAGGTATCGCCCTAGGCGTCCCTTATCGATGAGATTTGATCACTTTTAATAGATTTCAATACTTTGCAGCTGTATGAGTTAAACTGAAATCATAAATTGAGCCAATTATCCAAGTTTGCTTCAAGTTTTACAGAATCCAACTTATCGAGTTTGCCAAAATCACAAAAATGTATATTATCACATCAAAATGTTAATATTTCTAATCCCTGGCATACAAAATTCATCATTAGAATGTATTGTTTTTATGGGATTTTGCAAAATCCTGATGCTGTTAAGATATCTCAAAGATGAATAAGAGAAATTGAATTAAGTGTTATTATACATAATTTTAACCCACACAAACACACACCCAGTCTGATCCAACATTATCTTGAAAGATTTGAGTAATTTTATTTGACAGATTTTCTTGATTTTCTTGATACTTGTTTTGTTAAAATTGTAACCACATATTTGGATATCTGATTATTGAATTGGTTTTCAGAAAGCATTAAGTCATGCTAATTTAAGTTTAGCTGATCTTGTTGAAAACAAAATTTGAAATCAAACCTTTCACCTACGTTGTTGCGTTATATGTGGTAAATTAAACCTAACATGTTTATGATAGTCGAGTGGCTGAGTCAAGAGGGTTTCGGCGTTTGAAAAATCATCAAAATTTGATATAAATCGATGCTGAATTTATCTTTTTGAGTGTTTCCTCAAATTGATCAATTTGCTCCCTAAAAATACGATTTTCCAAAAAGATTTTCCGTTGTTCCCAGATTAAAAGATGCCGAGTACTTGATCTTCCCCAAAACCATGGACAGAGCTCAAAGCAATTTTCCCCTTCCTGGTTACAAGCAAAGTATCAGCAAACCCTTACTTTATAAACTATAGTTGAAGCCAAACAATTTTGATTGTAATTAGCGAGCACTTATTATTGACATATTCACCCATAAAGAGGTTGAAGTGTAAACAACAACGTTACAGCCATATTTCTGCAAATTTTGAAGGCAGCAGACGCACATCAGACGTCAAAATGGAGTCTACTGCGTGACGTACTGAAATAGTGTTTCTTTATGCCTCCTTTCTCTCTTTTTCTCATCTCTTGCTGTTTCTCCTCGCCTTTTCCCTACTTATGTCCTCTGATCTTCCTTTTCTCGTCTTCCCTTCCTGAAAAATTCAAGCATCTTGACTATTTTCCTTGTAGCGCCTCTACCACGCTACTTCATTTGTTGAGCCCTGCCCATGGGATGGCCTCAGTAGCAGCGTCCTAGCCGGGCTGTTCCTGATCTCAAATACATTGATGACTTGATTACTTCATTCATCTTCTATCAAGTTGCCAACTCGTCCTTCCCGACAAAGTAATTAGATTTGCGGTAACAGATAAGAAAAGGAAATTATAAAGCCAGACTTGCAAGTTTTTATAACAAGATAAAGTAATCTATTTTTGTTCTGAAAAAATTATCAGTTTCTAGCAATTTTGTAAGTCGGTCAAATTCAGTCAAACACAGACTAATCGATCAAGACAATTTTCCACAAGAAGGATAAGAAAGAAGCTTTGCTATTTCTATTGATCAGTCATTTGAAATTCTACTTGGTTTGTATTGGTGAGAATTTTCTTAGCTTTGATAGACTTGCATGGGAATTTAGATCATGGATAGAATTAGGATTTCACGGACATGTTTTTATGCTAATCTCAAGGTTTTTCGCAAGTTGTGCTTGAATAGTGGTTGTATGATATGATGTAGGTTTTTATAGTTTTATTGATCAGTTTTGGATTCTAACGACACTCATTTGTATTAATCACCAAGATGGTTGCATAAGCTGTTCTTGAATTGTGGTTTTGTACGATACCAGATAGGTTTGCAAGTTTCCTGGTCAATTTGGGATTTTATGGACATTCTGTTACGCCAATCAGCAGGTTTTCTTTCTTCAAAAACATATTTGAACAGTGGTTTTGTATGGTGTTCATCAGATTAATTTGTTATAAAAACATTGTATCACCTCGGTGTTATTTGAATGAGATTCATTTAATAATGCAATACTATAATCCGTAGGATATCCTCGACAACCTACTTGCCTGTATTTCTTCCAGGCTCGCTAAAATTAAAACGCATCACAAAAAGAGTCTCAATTGAACGATATTTTTATACATTTTGCAGAATTTTCAAATGTGCGCAAAAGAAAAGTGCTTCTTTGTCAATCTTTGGACCAATGCATATTGTACGATTATTTTTGTAATGCGAACGTCACTTGACCTTACAATATCATGCTCAAAGCCGAACAAAGGGAATGGGATCGCCGTTTGCACAAAATTTGATTGACATATTTTTCGTTTCCAATCATTTTCATAATCAGCGTTGAAGCGAAATTGCCGATAACTCTTGAAGAGTGTGACCGATTTCAGCCAGCATAAATTCTAAAATTAATTCAACACATCGGCTATTTGAGAAGCTATTAACATTTGTTATCGCTTTGATATTTTTGGAACAGCTGCCTTTCAAAATCAGCGTTTAAGTGAAATTGCGATAACTCTTGTGTGACCGATCTCAGCCAGCATAAATTCTAAAATTAATTCAACACATCGGCTATTTGATAAGGTATTAACATTTAGTATCGCTTTGATATTTTTAGAACAGCTACCTTTCAAAATCAGCGTTTAAGCGAAATTGCCGATAACTCTTGAAGAGTGTGACCGATCTAAGCCAGCATAAATTCTAAAATTAATTCAACACATCGGCTATTTGATAAGCTATTAACAGTTAGTATCACTTTGATATTTTTAGAACAGCTGCCTTTCAAACAGTGTGCATTTTTCTGACTCACTCGACACATTTCGGCAAACTAGAAATTTCTTTTTGATTCGTCCGATAAACTGATCACCATCTTTAGAGATAACATAAGTTCTGTTTGACCGTGATGTTTGTGATAAATGAAACCAGAAATAAGATCATAGCTAATCAATAAATCAACTTTCGTTGGTGGTTTTTACTTCAGAATGAAAACATCAAGTGTGAAGAGATCTGATCAGCGATACTGCACAGTTCTTTACTGAAGAAAAAACAATGTTATGGAATAGAACACACACGGATATTTCTTTCAAGAGTTTGTTAAGCTCAGTTATTACATAAACAAGGACAGATGTTGTACATTCGAGATTAAACATAAAGTCAAACAAGATCAATATACCAATAACTAAGATACCTGTTTCGAGTTTACAACTTCGAATATATCTGAATGACCTCGTCTTATTGCCTGATGTGCTATTTTGGTATAAAGTTTGATGCCTCGAAGGTATGATGCTCAAATATTTACATTATCACCTTTACATACTTTGACCGACTGGCTGTAATGTCACTTCTGAAAGTAGGGTCGTACATTTTGTTGGATTTAGCGTTGATTATGGCCGTGTGGCATTGAGGTATTTGTCTAACGTGCTATTTTGGTTTAGAATCTGATGCCTTGGAGGTATGATTCTCAAATATTACATTCATATTTAAATGGCTTATGAGCACCTCCATTTGATTATAATTAAACCAATTTATTCATTACCCAACACTGTTAACCCTTTTTCAAATATTAAAAAGATTCAAATGGTACTTTCACGTTCTTTTTTTTTAATTAATTCGACACAATATCATCGGATACATGGTCTAATCTAAATCTAATTAAAAGAGCTAATGATCTAATACAACGACAAATGTTAATGGTATATTAATGGTATGTTATCAATTATCTTCTTATGTTTAACAATAACTTGGCATTTATTGATGGACCTAGCATTGGTCAGTATACATTTCGGATGCATTTAAAGTATGTTTCTCGGGTGCTAGAATTCATTTGTCATACCTTGGTTAATGTCTTAGCATTAACGTGATCTTGATGACATTTTTGACAGTTATACTTTTGTCTTATCATTAACTTAGCATTTGTATTGTTCGGAATACATCTGATGCGTTTATCAAAGTCTGCCTGTCTTGTCCTAGCATTCACATGTGACATGTCATACTTAGGTGGTGTTCACACGATATCGGATTCACTTCGTATCGGATTACTTTTCATACCAGATAGGCTTTTTGTTCACACGGCAATGGCCCAATCCGATACGCGACGTATCGTTTTTGCGGAGTGAAATCACTCCGCTCTGAAGGTGGTGCGAAACGTATCGGATCACTTTTGTGCTCGTGTGAACGCATGAATCCGATACGCTTTTCGCTCCGCAAACTCAAGTTAAGATTTGTGTATTGTTTTCAGAAACAATAGCCACCTGGAGGCTTTTGTAGCATGAGAGCCTTTTGTCATGAACAATTATGCCAAAGAAAAGCAAAAACAATAGATGTTATTGCCACGCAGAAGAACAATTGTTTAGGCCACGCAGTACGGAGCGGAGCGCATCCGTGTGAACAGGATGTAAACGGTATGAAAACCAATCCGATATCATGTGAACAAAACGAATTTTCATATCGGATTGGGTGAGGGAATCCGATACGAAATGAATCCGGTATCGTGTGAACGGAGCCTTAGTGAGTGAGCGTCTTCTCTTCACTTTAACGTGGTATTTCATGACATTTCTATTGAGTAGGAAGTCGTTTGTTTTGCCCTTAGTGGTAATCTCGAAGAATAGCCTAGACTTACCTTTCTGCGGTAAAATTAAAACCCTTTCAAATGACGTTTGAATACAAACATTCACACGTAGGGTACTCCTGAATAATTTGCAAGTATCTTAAATGATAATTAACATATTTTGAATAATTGATCTTAAATGACAGCATTGATTCAGCAGAATGCTGTTTGTTTCTTGTTTTGTGGTAATCATCGTAGAATGATAGAAAATTTTTTTTGTTTACTTTCTTTGATAAAATTTTCATGACCATTGGTATGCTTTATGAATTTTATATGCAGACAGTCACGTGTAGTTAGTTGTAAGCACCGTGTGGGCTATTAGTAAACTTATATAACATTACTATTAATAGAATCAACTTGTTTTGACTGAAACACTCTCAATCGTTGTCTTAGAGTACAACACATTCGAGTGCACATTCGAGTGCACAATCTTGGAGCAATATGGACACCTTTATTTTGAATAAAATGTTTATTCGATACTGCTAGTTAATTTCTTCAAGGCTACTACGGTAACTGCGACGGTTTCTGCGCTTGTTCTCTCTTCAGGAAACGAAATAGACAAACTACCTCGGTCCCAGTTTCCGCTTCATTTACTTAATTGGATGACGGCACTCCGATTCAGTTATCCAGGAGCGAGACTACGACAATAGTAGCAAGAGGAAGCTTGCTACGTTGGCACTTAAAGTCACACTGTCTCGGCGCTGATTGGGTAAGTAAAGCATTCCTAAGGAAGAGAATGGGTAAGCGTCATGATAACGTTATGACCCCTTTTTTTTGGGAAAGAATGCATGACTCCAACGCATAAAGGCTTGATAAACACAAACCTACTAGATCTTTGTTATTGAATTTATCTGAGATCCAGTTGATCACATTCATGATAGTGTGCCTTTAAGGTAGCAGCCTCTGATAAACATTAAGATGATACTATCCAGTAGACATTTCATTAAAAATCAATCCAATACTCTTAAATGATTCATTTAAAGGGTACTGCTATGAAAAGAATATTACTTCCATGGAGTCAAGTAGTTGCAGAAACAATCTTTTTGTATGCGTGTCGTAAAATGTTGCTATAATATAACTATTTAAAATAAAAGAATTGTACCTTGAACAGAGATGATAAAACACAACGTTTCGAGCTTAGCCCGTTATCAAGTAGTTGCTTGGTTTAATGAGCCATTGTCATCGAGGGTCCCTTGCGGGCGCGCTGCAATTTCAAACTGCTTGAAAATGGAATTGGCCTAAGCGGAAGCCATAGATCCACAGTGCAGTACAGGGTAATTGACTTTGGTGCAGTAATTGACTTTGGTGCAATAATTGACTTTGGTGCAGTAATTGACTTTGGTGCAGTAATTGAAATGATAGAACAGTTAAACTAAATTCAACATTTTTTATCAGTTCAACTGCTGCAGTGTGTATCCATATTTTCCTATTTTCCAAATTTGATTTTCAGACAGTTTGAAATTAAGCGTGTCCGCAAAGGACCCTGGGTGACTATGGCTCTTTAACATTATTCAGCTCACGCCTTGTTGTGTATTCTTCAATGTGTTGGAAATGTAAATCTCATATACTAAAATTCATCTTACATGTCAAATTTCGTGTGAGCAATTTAACATATGTTAATTGACTGATCTTAGATCATACTTCTTCTGAGGCTTAGCGGTTCTAAATATTTCATGTTTGGTTATTTGACCTAGAATTTTTGACGTGGATAGTTTGATGAAAAATTTGATACGCTAGGAGTGGAAATGTTATAAAGGGACATACAGTCACATGCAGTTACTGCTAACTAAATATATTGTACATGTTCAAATGTTGCCTCATGAATAGATCATAAAGAACACTTATATGGTTTAGGTATAGTAAGGTGTAGTCAGGGGCGGATCCAGCATTGGACTTTGGGGAGGGCCATTTGAAGGAAAATGGGGGTCTGGGGGCGTAGCCCGCAGGAAAATTTTTCGTGACCACGCCCTTCAGACTCTCGGAAAACGTGGGAAACGCCCTTTTTGCTTCATCTTAGATCATTTAGCCCATCACTTAATTATGCTTCTCCTCAAATACAAACTGGCATTTATATTTTGTGCAAAAGCTAAAGCGCCATCATTTGGAAAGTGAGGGACCAATGAAATATTTATCATAAGCACCAGTTTGAGAATGCTTATCGCTGAAATAAGCTCCACCTCAATGGAAATAAAACTGGCATAAAAACGAGGTATATCTCAAATTCACAAATCAGAGGCATTTCAATGTTAGGTGAAAGAAATGTCCAATTGTAAATTCCATAATCGGAGTCACTAGTAAGTTATAAAAATTCTCATAGCTCACCAAGTTTCTACAAGCTTTACTTGTATTCTAAACTGTGTACCTTAAAATTGAAATGACTTGATTGACACTTTATAACTCTCGCAACAGAAAATATGAGTCTTTGTGCGAAATCTATCATAAATAAATGTCAACAGCTAAGTTCACTGGAGAATCCTAACTCGCAGCGACAATTTGACAAAGTGAATGAAACAAATGATTTTCAAGTTCGATTTCCACTAAATGAAATTTTTATTCAGAATCGCATCCTTTCATACTTTTTGATGAATGGTACTTTAGTTTGTGAGTTTTGTTTGACTGGCTTGTAGCTAGCAGAGTTATCGTGTAGCTGTGCCATGGTTATTTTAGGAAGTAAAGGTTTGAAACTTATTCGTTTCTTTCTCTAAGACAATGGTTTTTAAGAGAAATTTTTAAAGTTTGGGGGGGGCCATGGCCCCCCCGGCCCCCCCACTAGATCCGCGCCTGGGTGTAGTTGTTGGTGCGCAATTTGATGTTCTAACACCAGCACTTCAATTAGAGGCAAATATTTTTGGAAGAAGAATATTTTTGCGTGTTTTTGAGAAGGTATTATGTCTCTAAAGTGAGGGGTTTGTTCTTGTTTATGCCGTATGAGTTATGATGAAATGTTACTGCGAAAGAGTTCATGAATGGGATTTTTTCCATCTTAGTTGAATACAAGAAATAATGAAACAGAATTTGTTTATTGATAGTGGCATTCATATGTATTTAAATTGTAACCATATCAAATTACTTTCAGTCGTATGATTGATCTGACTGTTTTGATAAGTTTTCAGTGAAGATATTCTCTTCATTACTGGTATACTTAAAGAAGCTGTTGCTTTACCAAAAATGACTAGGGATCATATGTTTCTTCTTCATCTTCCATATCTTTCGACGTTGGCGACACAATAGCCCTCCACTTGTCCATTGCTATTCTTGTTGCCCATTCATATTGTATACCAGTCCACTCCTTGATGATGTCATACCAACCAACCCTTGGGCGACCTCTGCCTCTCTTTCCATCTATATATCCTTCTAGCAGCGTTCTGTAAATTTTGTTTTGCCGTATCAAAAGCCAAAAATATCTTAGTTCATATTGCACTGATATTCCATGAAATAGGCATTTTAGCTATTCTGAAAAAAGTCTGAATTGAACGATGATACTTTTATGCATTTTATAATCTTTGAATGTCAACAAAAGTGATAGAAGCTCTAATACCACTAAATTGAACCTTTTGTATCAAAATGTATAAAAATGTTGCTCGATACTGACTCTTTTGAAGAACAGCTAAATGGTCAATTGGATGAAACCGGGTATGTAGCATGACTTATGAGGTGCTTGTTGATTTCTTTCTACAATTATTAAAAGTAATTCATTTTTTTCTAGTGAGTACACTATTGAACAACATGTGGAAATTTACAACTTTGCTGATCATCTTTTTCCCGTTGTTTGTTGGACTGAGCTTCGGAGATAATCCAAGTAGAAATATATCCAAGAGGAGTTTTGACACAGAAGATAGGATGCAACCGAAAAAGAAAAAAACAGAGGATGAAATAGTGAACAGATATCTGAATAAAAATAAAGATGCAAATGGAACATATCGAGAAGAATTTTGTAAAGCAAAGAACTGGTCAATCAAATACGGATGGTAAGTCAACTATAATATTCCTGCATAGAACTTTTTTTCCAATACTTTATTTAACGTTGAATACATATTCTAGCTTAATTATAAATAAATACAATCAGCTAATTGATACCAACCAGAGCTAATTGATACCAACTATAGCTAATTGATACCAACTAAGCTAATTGATACCAATATAGGGCTGGCTCAAACATCCTTTGATATCAGAAACATGATAAGCTCGCGGGTGAGTCAGAAAACGATCCCTATTTGGAAGGCCACTGCTCCCTGGATATCAAAACGATGATATTGGCTAAATACATTATCTAATGATGGACATGTTCTAATTCATTTTGAAATTTACCAGATTGAAATCGACCACTCCATTCTAAAATTATGAGCAATTTTATTGAGAAGGCCCCTTCAAGAATCCTTCAAAACATGCCTAGAAGCGCGAACAAATTTTCCTAATATTTCTAACTTAAAGCAATGACTTCAACATGTTTCAAGACGTGTTGTCCTCTTGGGAGGATGAAATTCTGATGAGTAATGTTTGTATGTCCCCAAGGATGACACTTTCATTTCATCCTCCCAAAGGGATAACATATGCTATAAGTCATTGCCTTAAGGCAGAAAATGGTCGGGATTTTAAGCCTATTTTCAAGGTTTGGGATTTCTTGAGAAAAAAATACTTATAATTTCAGAATGGTGTGGCCGATTTCAGTCAGGTAAATTTTTGAAATTTATTTGAACATGTCAACTATTGAATAATATACCAGCCAATACTATTCCCTTGATATTCAAGGAGAAGTGGTATAGATTTAAACAGTTACTTTTTTAAAGAAGTCAGTTTGTTGAGTATACCGCATTTGCAGCATTTTGCATCATTCATAAAAATCAAAAACTAGCATTCTCTCTCGTGTGTCTTTTTTGCAAAGATGAAAATGACACAGAAGAAGAAGTAAGGAAACTGTGAACTTATTCTCAATAATTTTCGGCTTTTTGTAGGCTGATCAATAGAAAAAACACTGCCATTGTAATATGTACTCTTAGAGTCTATACGCAGGTGACTATTAACTGTCTGAGCAACTGCAAATGGACCTTTCAGCAATTCTAAAAAAGAATCAGGAGCGAATAGCATTTTTATCAATTTATAGAAATTTCGAATGCGAACAACAGTGATCGAAGCTATGACGCCACTTTAGAATAGCTAAAAGATCTATTCACACATCAGTAGCTCAAAGCTTGACGTATCTTGCCTCATGATTCAGTTTTCCTAACTCTTCTTTAGAAGAAAAAAATTGTCTAGAACCTAATTTGAAATGTAGATTTGCATCAAAAGATTAGTGATGTTGGCAAATAAGAGGAAGATATCATAGAAAATCATTTTAAGCGGCAATAACGGATTAGTGAAGCAGCATTCGTAATCATGTTTACAGTTCTAAAAGCCAACACTTTCTAATCCTTTTTCTGGAAGGTCTAAATATCATCTTCATTTTCAGTGAAAATATAATTCCTTTTAAACCTTTATCTAAACTTAAGCATGCTATTCTTAAAATATGGTGATCATGATCATTAATTAAAACTAAGTTTTTGACAGCGAATCACTGTCTATGTATTATGGATCTAACAGTGAATCTGCGTCTGTGCTTTGTGAAACTAATGTTGAATCTGCGTCTGTGCCTCTTTCGTCGGATTATATTACAAAACTCAAGTTAGCATGACGTTGTTGACATGATTTATTGATTAAAATGCCGGTAGGATAGTTTTCATGATTTGTCAAAACATATTTGAAAGAAAATTGCCAATGTGCTGGATAATCAAAGAAAATTTCCGTGTTCTTTGTGAGTTTTCTACCTGGTAGTAATATGAAGATTTACAAATAAGAGCGCTCAAAAGATTCTTTCAACTAAAACAGACCTTTAGTAATCGCCGCTCGGCCATTTTCTAACAAAAATAGAATCGATGCAGTTGGTTGTTTTGACTTTTGATCAACGCACCAGGCAGTAAGTCTGCCACACTGGGTATCAGATATTTGGGGATCTTTGACGCAGTGCAAAAGCGTGATTTTATGTCATTGTTTTAAACAAGGAGAGATTAAAGTTTTAAATGATTCTAAACTTTAGAAACATCATTTAAACTTTGATGGCGTGTTCCGCTACAAATATCACCATAAACTAGCAACGAACTTTTAAAGGGGCTCTTTCAACCGACATGCCTTGCATACGGTATCCGTTTGAAGTCGCCATTTTCATGGACCATAAAGATGGTGACAACAGAGAGATGACGAAAGAGGTGCATTCGCTAAAGATGCCGGTTTAAGGGTCCCTTGGATACATTAATGTTGGAAGGCTTATAAAGAACCACGCTAAAAACTGTGATCAACTCATTTTAGCACGATGCAGTTCCCCCGATTACAATGAATTTATTGTAACGAGTTGTCTAGAAATTTTGCATTGTTTAGCTTAGTTGTTGATTAATCTAGTAATTCAAGTACCAAATCATTGTTTATGACTGATGATGATATTTACTTGAATTTTTTTGTCTTTTATTTGCTCATAAAACAATTACAATAACAAAAATACTACGCAAAAGATACCACAGGGAGCATGGCATTACATAACAACCCTGAGACATTTAACGATTAACTTGAAGTCAGTCTGAAAATAGATGTCAGGTGAAACAGTTTGGGAATTTATCGAATGATCAGTTATTCATGGACCATGCAGAACTATGAGTTTTCAGTATGCATCACTTGATTTCTATTTTGAAACAGGCTTTTTATGACAAATTTAAAGGATATAGAACACAAAGCTATAAACAGAAAATTACATAAAAACACGAGATAATCATTGTTCACGAAAGGGCAGGGCAGGAGCGATTGATAAAAAACTGCACTTGAAAATTTAGGCACGTTGTTTTATTTCTTAGCTTTTTCTTTGAATATTTAGGGGATAAAGTAGCTTTTATAAATAATAAAGAAGGACAGAATCATTAAGAGTAGATTTCCCATTTTAAGGAGCAAATTTTGATGTCATCATGTCTCGTAAACCAAATTTGATGCAGATACTGAAATTGAAAAATATCATATTTCTCGGAAGAAGCAAAATCTCAAAAGACAACGTTCGCCTTTGAATCTCGAAGGCAAATCGATGACTGTCTTTTCCTGTTTTCTTTTCAGCAACATC
>REGL01000281.1:165485-177550 GCA_004194395.1 Aurelia aurita complex sp. Pacific
CATTAAAAGAACCATGAAATTCGTCAACAAAGAGACCTTCAATGCTCTTTACAAAAGCCTAGTTAGGCCAATCCTTGAATACTGTGCGCCAGTTTGGAATCCATGTAAAGTAAAACAAATTAAGACATTAGAATCGGTGCAAAGACGAGCAACAAAGTTGGTGAAGGAACTCAAAAACAAATCGTACACGGAACGCTTACTTTTCCTCGATCTCCCAACATTAAGCTATAGAAGAAGACGTGGAGATATGATTACAACTTTCAAAATACTACACGGCATGATCGATACTGATAGCAAAGTATTTTTTGAACGAAGTACTTCAGTTACGAGAGGACACAATCTCAAGCTTTTCAAGTTTGCTTCATCGTCGAGCCTGAGGAAGAACTATTTCTCAAACAGAGTCATAAACGAATGGAACAATTTGCCAGCAACCATAGTCAATGCGAAGTCAGTTATAGAGTTTGAGAAATTATATGACGATTTTTGCGGTAACAAGAAGTACAACTATGAATACGCTTAAAACGAACGCTAAAGGGTTTAATAGGCCAATGGCCTCCTTATCCCTCATTTTATCATATTATTATTATTATGCTATATTTATATGATGAGTTTTAACTATTCATGTGTAAAGGACATGAATAAAGCGCAAATACTATCAAGAAAACCTCACATCTTTAAAACTAATTTTCACTTTGTGGAAAGTTACTCTCCAAAAACCTTCCTCTTGATTGCTTTTCCACAAGTCAAAAAGATGTTTTAAAACATTTTTTCGAGTGGAATTTTCTACCTAGTGGAAATTAGACTTTATGCTAACGACAAAGCAGAAGAAAGACACATCTCTGTGCGGCAATAAACCTTTTTGCTATTCTGCAAAAGAGCCTGGATCGTTTTATCCATTTTTATACAACAGGCTCGATTGAGTGGCGTTTAAGCTTCTATCACTAATGCGCACATTCGACAATTCTTCAAAATATATAAAACTATCGTTCGATTCAGATTCTTTTTATGTTATCTAAAAGGTCTATTAATTCATTTTTGTCGTGATGAAGACAAATGACATAAATGCATTAGCAACTGCCTCTTTTGATCTTACTTTAAACTTTAGATAAAATTAAACTTATAAACAAAGAATTGGAGTTTAAAATTACAATTTTCGAGCTTTCTCTATTGTTTTCATTCTTGCAGTCAAACTAAAAGTACATTTTTGCTTAATACATTTTTGATACTTACAATGCGAATTCTTTCTTCTAGGACTATCAAATAGATTTCTTCTTCCGTCAATCATGGGTAGATCCGAGGCTAAATCATTCATTTACTGGCATGCTTACTGTTTCAAACACAGTTTTGCAAAGGATTTGGCAACCTGATACATATTTCGAGAACTCAAAGAGATCAACATTTCATGATGTCACTGTACCAAATAAAATGCTTAGGATTCATCGGAATGGAAAAGTAGAATATAATGCAAGGTAACTTTGTCATTTACTTTCAAAGAAATTTTCTAATGCTTGCGTACAGCATGTGTTGAGGCTTGAATACGAAGGCGCTGTTCGCATTGGATCTTGGGATCGAATGGGAGCTTCGAACTCGGATTCAAATTCGATTTCGAAGTCTAAATACTCATGCTATGCCGAGATGCAACGCGAACACCATGATTTTAGGAGGTTTCTTAANATCATTAAGAGTAGATTTCCCATTTTAAGGAGCAAATTTTGATGTCATCATGTCTCGTAAACCAAATTTGATGCAGATACTGAAATTGAAAAATATCATATTTCTCGGAAGAAGCAAAATCTCAAAAGACAACGTTCGCCTTTGAATCTCGAAGGCAAATCGATGACTGTCTTTTCCTGTTTTCTTTTCAGCAACATCAGTGGTCTTTTGGATGCAATGCTACGGAACTATGATCGACGACTAAGACCTCTAATGGAAAGTATGTACCATTGTATTTCTAAAAATCATGCTCTCATTTCTAATAGTCGTTACGTAAAGAATGACATCTTTTCTGTCTCATTTAGTGTCATGCAAACTTCTTTCAAAAATTTGATAAGATACACAAAATTCTAGAAGATCTTTCCCTTTTATGTCAAGATCTATCACAAATTTGCAATTCATCTAGCTAACCTTGGACAAAAACTGTCATTTTGCTCAGCCCTGTTTGCCTTTGCTGTTGAAAATTAAATTTTTACAGATACGTTTCACTTGGATAAATGATTGTGAGATGAATGTTCTTCTATTGCTGTGTGTTTATGATTGCTTGCTAGCTTCAAATAACTGACTGTTTTGAATTTACTTATAGATCAAAAGCCTGTGATTATCACTGTTGGTTTCTGGATTCTTTCAATTGACAAAGTCAATGTCGTAGATATGGTAAGCATTTAAAATGTAACGTTAAAATGTAACAGTCCCCCCTGATGTGTCCTAAATTCCAGGAAAAGTGAACCATAGGGTGTGTTTGATTGGTACCAATTCTGAAAACGGTAGACTTGGTAAACTCGAAATTTGTGTTTGATTGACTCCGAACTTCTCAAAACGTTAGATCTGGAAGGTTTGGAATTCCTTCCGGACGTTCTGTTCCAAAAGGAAAAGGTTGGGCAGACTTCAGAGAGATTGTCGTTTTCATTGGCGAATTTCATCTTCGCTGTGATGAATCTGAAACCTGCTGCTTTAAAAAGATTGTTGTGTTTGTGGGAATGTATTTCCGTCTCGATTAGAGCACTGTTTTCAGATTTTGGCAGGTTTGCAATTAACAATCACATACACCCATAGAAATGAGAAGGAATGTTTATTGACAAACACATCGCAGAAATCGCAAAAAAAGCTAGCGGTGTTTTAGCGTCCATTAAAAGAACCATGAAATTCGTTAACAAAGAGACCTTCAATGCTCTTTACAAAAGCCTAGTTAGGCCAATCCTTGAATACTGTGCGCCAGTTTGGAATCCATGTAAAGTAAAACAAATTAAGACATTAGAATCGGTGCAAAGACGAGCAACAAAGTTGGTGAAGGAACTCAAAAACAAATCGTACACGGAACGCTTACTTTTCCTCGATCTCCCAACATTAAGCTATAGAAGAAGACGTGGAGATATGATTACAACTTTCAAAATACTACACGGCATGATCGATACTGATAGCAAAGTATTTTTTGAACGAAGTACTTCAGTTACGAGAGGACACAATCTCAAGCTTTTCAAGTTTGCTTCATCGTCGAGCCTGAGGAAGAACTATTTCTCAAACAGAGTCATAAACGAATGGAACAATTTGCCAGCAACCATAGTCAATGCGAAGTCAGTTATAGAGTTTGAGAAATTATATGACGATTTTTGCGGTAACAAGAAGTACAACTATGAATACGCTTAAAACGAACGCTAAAGGGTTTAATAGGCCAATGGCCTCCTTATCCCTCATTTTATCATATTATTATTATTATGCTATATTTATATGATGAGTTTTAACTATTCATGTGTAAAGGACATGAATAAAGCGCAAATACTATCAAGAAAACCTCACATCTTTAAAACTAATTTTCACTTTGTGGAAAGTTACTCTCCAAAAACCTTCCTCTTGATTGCTTTTCCACAAGTCAAAAAGATGTTTTAAAACATTTTTTCGAGTGGAATTTTCTACCTAGTGGAAATTAGACTTTATGCTAACGACAAAGCAGAAGAAAGACACATCTCTGTGCGGCAATAAACCTTTTTGCTATTCTGCAAAAGAGCCTGGATCGTTTTATCCATTTTTATACAACAGGCTCGATTGAGTGGCGTTTAAGCTTCTATCACTAATGCGCACATTCGACAATTCTTCAAAATATATAAAACTATCGTTCGATTCAGATTCTTTTTATGTTATCTAAAAGGTCTATTAATTCATTTTTGTCGTGATGAAGACAAATGACATAAATGCATTAGCAACTGCCTCTTTTGATCTTACTTTAAACTTTAGATAAAATTAAACTTATAAACAAAGAATTGGAGTTTAAAATTACAATTTTCGAGCTTTCTCTATTGTTTTCATTCTTGCAGTCAAACTAAAAGTACATTTTTGCTTAATACATTTTTGATACTTACAATGCGAATTCTTTCTTCTAGGACTATCAAATAGATTTCTTCTTCCGTCAATCATGGGTAGATCCGAGGCTAAATCATTCATTTACTGGCATGCTTACTGTTTCAAACACAGTTTTACAAAGGATTTGGCAACCTGATACATATTTCGAGAACTCAAAGAGATCAACATTTCATGATGTCACTGTACCAAATAAAATGCTTAGGATTCATCGGAATGGAAAAGTAGAATATAATGCAAGGTAACTTTGTCATTTACTTTCAAAGAAATTTTCTAATGCTTGCGTACAGCATGTGTTGAGGCTTGAATACGAAGGCGCTGTTCGCATTGGATCTTGGGATCGAATGGGAGCTTCGAACTCGGATTCAAATTCGATTTCGAAGTCTAAATACTCATGCTATGCCGAGATGCAACGCGAACACCATGATTTTAGGAGGTTTCTTAAAGGCTTTTCGAAGGGAATTTCTTGAGAAAATCCCTTGTAAAATTTGAACGGAGTAGCCAATTCTAGCCAGAAAAATTCTAAAACTAATTGAACATGTTATCTATTCAATTAGATTTTGCAAAATGTTATTATTTATATGTTTAGGGAGTGGTAGCCTTTCAAACAGCGTGCTTTCTCTATGACTCACCCGCTAAGCTGTTTAAGGCTATGTGTCAGCTCACCCTATGCAACTTCTATGAAGCACGTATGATTGCAATACGACGGACATTATACGAAACCAATCACCCCCATCCCAGAAATTATATTTTGAAACTTCATTTATCTTGATCTGTCTACAAAAACACACAGATTGAAATCTTTCAAACAGCACAAAAAAGCCTACAAGATGTCCGACAGTAATTATATTTACAAACGAACTCATTTTTTTTTTAACTTGTTTCATTTGACAAGAGGAAATTGACAAAAAAGTATGAACATGATTAGACAAGGTTCAGATCTTATTAGAATGCACTGGGCTGTTTGTTTTTGCAAATGTACATTTTGTAAGTCTATCTGCAAAGAATCATAGGCCCTCTTGTCTAAATCAATTTCTGACATTCAGTAGGATCCCATATTTTAGAGACTTTATTTTCAGATTTTATTGTGTTGAAAACAAGCAGTGTAAGTACGAGTTGTTTACCACATTACCTTGTCACTTTTACACATACAAAAACATCAATTTATTAAGTTCAAATGACTACTACTGGGTTTTCTTTGTAGATTCATGAAGAATAATCATCAAATCTGTTTATTGGTGCTTGAACTATTCGAAAATTGTTGATTGTTTCCTTTGTAGACTTTGCAGTCCTGCAATATCAGAAAAACACGGGTGTGCCAATAAAAATGGAAAGAGCATAATAATGATAATTAGGGTTAGCCACTTCCAAATTTGGAAGCAATTGGCAATCATTGACTGTTACAGTGTCAGTTAGTTACAGTGCCTAGTTTAACTAAGCTGTACCTTAATTACGGGGTGTCGCAAAAGTGTACTCCTATTCAAAAAGATCACCAGAACTTGATTATCACACTTGTCATAAAATTTTCTTTTTGATATCTTTCATCAAATAGCTAAATACATTTCAAAATCATAAAAAAGTTGTTTACATATCGAAACAGTCAGTTTGAAATACATTATTCTGAGCTGCTCCGTCTCCAATTTTCGGTATTCTACAATTTCCTGTAGAAATTAATAAGAAATTGTAAAAAGATTGGGATGCAAAAAAATGAGAAGATTTAGTACACTGAGGCCTTTCTGTCTTGTGTCGTCATCAGAGTGTGACTTAAAACAGAACTAAAACAGAGCATTTTAAGTCACACTCTGATGACGACACAAGTCAGAAAGGCCTCATTGTGCGAAATCTTCTCGTTTTTTTACATCCGAATCTTTTAACAATTTCTTGTTAAGTACCTTATCTACCAAAGTAGAAATTAATATATGCAATTGCATTTTTAGGATATCGGTGAGAGCATCATGTCCCATGGATCTTAGAATGTTCCCAATGGATGAACAGAGATGTGCACTGAATATTGAAAGCTGTAAGTATCTTTTTGTTTTCATTTGTTGAAATGATAACTCAGCCTTTTTAGATGTTAAAGAGACCCATTCGTGGCTCATATATATTTATGATTAATATACATCATGTGAAAACAATTATTTAGAAGTTGAATATCATTGTTTCAAAGTTTCTTATATTCTACGCATTTAGTTTTCTTAGAGCATGTTTTCAAAAATTGTTACACACAAGTTTTGACCACAAAGCAACATTTTGAAAAACAACCACACCAGTGTATGGAGCTTGCTTTTAACTATGATACCAGATTGACCAAAAGGAACTTCAGGTATCTAAAAGTTCGTATTGCGGGAAATACTTCAGGTATTGGACTGAATCACAGTTTAGATGATAGCCACAAGGCTGAACTATTTTTGTGCTTTTCATTCTATTTTGTGGAGCATTGGAAATATAGGTAAGATTTAATTTACATAAGATCCGAAACTTCGAAAGAGGCCTAGAACCCTCGACCAAAATTATATATATAACCTCCGCACTCAAACATATTTCATGCCAAGAGTCATGTTCAAATCTTTATGATGAGAGCAATGACAAATATGATCTGATTCTTTTATAGAAAACCATTTTTAAACCTGAGGGAAATGAAACATATTTGCATCTTGCTCTCAGTGAGGAAATTATATATCCCTTTTCACGCATTTCGAGGTAAAGGAATTTTCTTAAATCCAGTTTTACCCGTATTTACAATGCTTAGAAAAATAGAAAAAAATTATAAAAGATTAGTTCAGCCTTTCGGTTGTCAACGAAATTTTGATACATTCCAATACCTCAAATATTCTCTGCATAATGAATGTTCAAACCAATTTCTTTTTCTTTTTCTGAATTTCATTTTGGTCTCCTGGTACTGCACAACCCTTTCATTCATTTTCGTGATCTAACGTATCTCTTCCTTCGTTTTTAGATGGCTATAGTGATAAAGATATTGTGTTTCATTGGGAAAATAAATCAAACAGAATTGCAATTGGTGAAAAAGTACGAACACTACCTCAATACAACCTTACTAAATTTGAAACTCATAGAAGATTCACGCAGTATGTTGTTGGTAAGTCGATTGTTTTCTTCGCCTCACACTTACATATCGGCTGATACGAAAATAATTCGAACTGTTTGAGAATGATATACATTCGAGTACGTAGTGTGCCTCAAAACCAGGAAGCTCGTAAATTTCAAAGCAGATACAAAGCAATATCTCTCGAATTGATAATAATGTTGACACATTGCACCAAGTCATGATTGTGGACAGAAAGCAATATTTAACATCAGTAACAAAACCAAATTTAGCTGATTTTTTTTAAATCTCAAATTTTCTGAGGCATCCGCTACAGCCTCGTTTATTGCTTTTTATTGTTCATTGCTTGCTCATTTTCCCAGGGGGGGGGCACTGAGCACATGCACATACGGGGAGGTAAGTCCGAAATTTTTGGGTCAGAATATTGCCGACAGTGATATTTTTGGGTCTAAATTAACTGAAATTATGGCCATGATATTTTTGGGCATCAAATATTGTCAAAATGATATTTCTGTGTTCTTTAGAGGTAATCCTGGCCTCAATTTGCATTGTTTCAGGATCTTTTATGTTCATTTACAGATGTCTGAGTATAAAATAAGCTGACATTTTTGGGTTGCAATGAAGCTGAACAGATATTTTAGGGTTGCCTGAAAATTTCTCGGACTGATGCTCCCCCGTATGCATATGTGCTTAGTGCCCCCCCTGGGCTCATTTTCCTTCTTCTTTATTTGAATGCTGGTTTATTTGTTAACATTATGAACTATATTCTTGACAAAAATGTCTACTTCTTGCTTTCAAAATATATTTTCGAAAAGGCCTATCTACAATCCTGAAACCGATAAAATGCTAAACTAACCATGATATAAAAGACACGTTCAGTGAGCTAATTCCTCCATTCACACACTGTTGCAGGTAAAGCAGATTTATGTAAACCATGTTAAATTTCAACCAATCACTGAATTTGATTCATTAGATTAACCAATAAGAATGCAAAATTTTAAGAACCTAGTTTAGCTGTAGCTGGTTTAACGTGCAAGTGTGAATAGGATTTTATAGAGATTTTGTACCTGCAATTTTTCCGAGTGGGCGGAACTTCCACTGTATATGAGAGCAAATATCACCCTGGAATTGAATAGAAAGATACGTCTGGGTGACTTTTTATTGTCTAAAATTCTGCCCGCTCGGAAAATTCCACTGACAGGAAATTAGCCTTAAATTGCTCAAATAGAGAGCGCTTCATTCTCAGAGAAGCACCGTGAACAATGATTCTTTTCAAAGGTTTTCAGGCAGTCGATGATAACAGGTGTCTATTTGCTTTCAGGAAATTGGTCAGGTTTAAAAGCTGTGTTTGCATTGGAAAGAAGAACAGGCTATTTCTTCATACATCTTTATTCACCATGCGCTCTCATTGTTATGATTTCATGGATCAGTTTTTGTATTCCTAAAGAATCAACAGCTGCTAGGGTGGCACTTGGGATTACATCTGTGTTGACAATTACTACGATATTAAACATGTTGAACACGTCAATGCCAAAGGTAAGTTGACTGCTTACCTACTGGATGAATAAGAAAAAAGTATTCCCGTTTGAAAGCCACTTCTCCCTGGTTACCAAGGCAATATTGACAAGCGTACTATTCTATAGTGCACATGTGCAAATGATTTTTAAATTTACCTGACTGAAATCGGCTACTCTGTTCTGAAATTGTGAGGGACTTTCCAAAGAGAGCCGGTTACCTCATTTACTGTTGGGCAAGAATTAAAAGTAGCTAATTTACAGCTAATTAAGGCCTACCTTATTACATAATTACAATCTTCAATTTAGGAAAAAAGAACTATTAAAATGGGCAATATATATTACAGGAAAAAGTATAAGCTAATTGTCTGTCCTGTTAGAAACCCACCTTACGGGATGTATGTTTTGCAGAGTCTACATTTGCATTTATTACCATTCCAACATCTAATTTGTTTGTTTTATGGGAAGGGTGTTTGCGTGTTTTATTTTTTGCGGTATTTCTTACCGTTGAACAGCCAAATTCAGTTGCTAACTAACTGATACATGATAACTGATGCATGATAACTTATGCATGATAACTGATACATGGTACTAACTGATACATGATACTAACTGATACTGGAAATTGCAATATTCAAATATTTAAATTGCAGATAAAATTTACTCTGCGGCTGAAAAGCAAACGATCAACTATCAACAGGGTTAACATTTTGAAAATTCTTCTTTGAACTATCATTAACATTTTTAACTATGATTCCAGGTGTCATATATAAAAGCAGTCGACTGGTATCTTATAGTAAGCTTTATATTCGTGTTTGCTGTTCTTATGGAATATACCTTAGTGCTATGGTTAACGGATAAAGAACGACAACAACTACAAAAATTGAAACGAGCAAAGAAAAAAGACCCGGATGCTGAACATAAACATACGGTATGAACATTTTTATTTCTATTTCTTGCTACCGAGTGTCCCAAAGAGTCCCCTTTCATTTTAAAAGTCGCGAAAACTTGATTATCATATCAAGTCTATTCGTAAAATTTCTTTTTCATCTGTTATGTGAATGATATGATCCAATAGACGTTTTAGCTTTTCTACAAAAGAGCCTGGATCGAACGTTATTTTCATACATTTTTATACGCGATGTTCGAACGAGTGGCGTGAGAGCTTCTACAGTAAGAACCCGCAAAATAGAAACCAGTTTTTTCAAAACAACCTGTTCAGTTTCTTATTAAAAGGTCATTAACCTTGAAACAGGCTGAACGGTTTCTTATCACATGGCTAAGAAACCTGCACTGATTTCAGTTTAATCTTTCATGAAAACCTAGAGCAAACATTAGCTGACAGTATGTTCTCGTTACCTAGCATTTTCTCTCAATTTACTCAACGATAGCATACATGCAAAATTTATCATTATAGATAGAGATGCCTTTGCATGAAATATCTAAAAATGTTGGGCACCTGAGTTTCACGAAGATTTTCAAATATGAATTTATTTGGGGTCCTTCTATAAGAAGCCTTTCTAAAATCAGGCTGAGAAGTTTCTTATATGAGGGCACCAATTCTCAAAAAAATCAGCCTGAGGTTTCATATAAAGTGGTTTCTATTTTGCGGGTTCTTACTGTATCACTATTGTGCACATTCGAAAATTGTGCAAAATGTAGCAAAATATCGTTCGGTTCTGATTCTTTTCAGAATAGCTAAAAGGTCTATTACATTTAAAGATGACAAATGTTTTGTTTTCATGCCAATGAAAATGACAAGCTATACCTGTGAGCATGATCTGATCCTCGATTTTGCATTTACTTGCCAAAAAGTGAGTTAGAAAATGCCCTTGTAATCAACCATTGGTGACTTTGCACTATATTTCATCAATGCTTTGAGACAATTGTAAGATTTGATAAGAGTCATTTTGATGTCGCTTTCAATAGACAGTCTATGGACACATTCAGCATACTTAATTTTCTGATCTCACTTGGAAGTGTTGATTTAGACTGATTACTAGTTCGTAGTTATTGCTATTGATAGACTGATGGACGCTATAACTACGACCCATGGACTTTCACATTGAAAATTGGGACGAAATTGTTTCCCTCAATTTTAACCATGTTAACCATAGCAACAATGTACTAAAAGCCGAGTGCTCCAGGCAATGGTAGGCCTAACGGCTAACTTGTCGGCTCAAGCCTCAGATGATAAAACGCCTCAAAATTCACGTTTTCAGTGACGTTAGCAATGAACAAAAGCCACAAGTATCCAGATGAATGTTTCCTCAATCCAAGAATCAACAAACCTTTCACCTTCAACCAGAATTTCCTCATTTTGAAGGCCACTCAGCTTCCGTCAGCTCCTCACAGTGCAAGCCAAAGCGGTAAAATTTTCCATTTACCAAAAGTTGCCATAACTACGAATTAACCTCGTTTCAATGTGAATAGAAAAATCGGCGCCTCCTTTGTTCCTTTTCGTCCCACTTCTTTATGTGAAAGTCCATGAGTCCCAGTTTGAGCAAAATGTGTTGTTATTTTTGCTGTTATTGTTGTTGTTGTTGCTGCGATAACTGGGACTATTTCTTGAGTTTTGATCATGAAAAGGGCTTATTTTGTTAAGCATCTTAGGTATCCGATTAAGACAGCTTGTCTCATTGTATTTCATCTTTATCTTTCTAGAAAGAAAATGGTCGAAAGAACCACACAAATCATGAATACCATGAATTAAGAGCAAGGGTTCCTGGTGTTTTAGGAAAACATTTTGAGGTTTGTCATTAACATCTTAATTGCTTTGCTTAACATAGTATAAGTAACGGTTGAGTATTTTAGTTTGTTTAATTCTTTCGCCTTTACGTTTTACTCCTTTAACCACCCCATCAAGGATCTCATGTAGAAATCTCCTCGTCTGATACTATTTCAAATTCCACATAAATGTTCCACTGAAAGAATTTATTATTAACCCTATCCAGACTGGGGGGGGGCTCATTCAGCCCCCCCACCTACTTAACTGAGCACTGCTCCTAATTGGTTCAACGAACCAGGAAATGGTTTTTTGACTTTTAGTTTCTATCCTTTTGAAGAGTGAATTTGTGTGAAATTTTGAAAAAAAAATTCAGGGGGCCGGGGGGTGGCTGTTTTTTTCAGAGTGGTCGGGGCCAACTTTTAGGTAAGCTGCTTATGGATGTAATTCCAGATCACCTCATAATACTTTGATAATATCCTTTTTCAGTTGTGAACTTATAATTTGTAAGGTCTCTTTAATTTTTTCCAGGAACAATAGACAAAATATGTGTCACGTGACCTCATCAATGACGTCATCTTTAAGAAAATGGCAAAAATTAGTTAGCGGTCTTTCTGCAGGGATATTTTGACCCCAAATGTTTTACAGCGGCAATAAATAGACTAAAACTGATCAACAGGGTTGTTTCCACCTA
>REGL01000281.1:193529-206457 GCA_004194395.1 Aurelia aurita complex sp. Pacific
ACTTCTTGCGAGAGCATTAAAAACTTTCAGTATAACAGACACTTTCGGCAAAGATGGTATCGAGGGGCATTGTAACCAGGAAGCCCCCTGAGTAGTGTAACATAACTTACTGCGCTCTAAGGAATTGACAATTGATACCATTGATATTCGATCATAGAACGCAGTGCATCTTGGTAGAATGTGCATCAACAACATCTCCGTAATAAATCGTCTATCTGGCTCTTGGCCTATTAATTGATCTAGAAAACGTGCTATTAATGACTGAAACGACTTTCACTCCATATTTTTACATTCCTTTATTTAATTTGCAGGGGCGTTCCTCATTCCTTATTGGATAATGATGGTATTGTGTGGACTACCAATGTATTTCCTTGAAATTTCAATCGGACAGTATTTCTCAAAGGGTCCAATTCAATCTTGGAGAGCCATTTCTCCATTATTTGCAGGTAAGCATTCAGCATCATATTTAGAATGGTCTTCGTTGATCTTCACCACTATAGAACTTAATTTAAATCGTTTGAAGGAAGGACTCTAGCGAGAAGATCTCGTCGTTTAATGTTAAAAGACGGACAGAGCAATATAAGTCGTTCAAACGCAGAGCAGACGTGGTATACCTCAGGGATAGTGCCCGGGGCCTTTACTGGTCATCGCACGTCGATGAATTCGAAAGTTGTTTCTTAGGGGCAACTCTCAACATGTAGGTTGATGAATTAAGTAGAACTTGTTCGTCTGCTGACTGCGATTAAATTTGAACACAGACAGAAAAGAAATTGTGGTGAAAGACCCGATACGATGCCTCACAATACCTATTCCGCGTCAACTGAGTTTTAGTGGAATGATTATAGAACATAGCAATTAATTTAAATCGTTTGAAGGATTACAGTGTCCAAATAGTCGCAATAATGCAAGTATTCTAATGAGAAGATCTCGTCGTTGAATGTTAAAAGACGGACAGAGCAACATAAGTCGTTCAAACGCAGAACAGACGTGGTATACCTCAGGGATAGTGCTTGGGGCCTTTACTGTTCATTGCACGTCGATGATTTCGAAAGTTGTTTCTAAGGGGCAACCCTCAACATGTAGGTTGATGAATAAAATATAACTCTTTCGTCTGACAGAAATGACGTTATGGTGCTTGACCAATATCCGATACGATGCTCCACAATACCTATTCCGCGTCAATTCAGTTTTAGTGGAATGATTATAAAATGTATAGCAATTAAATGGGACAAAACTTAGCCTCGTGTAATCAGTCTAGTCCTTGCTCAGGGTTGCTGCATATGGTCAAACTGCATTATGACATAAACTTTCTCGCCACCAAAGCATCAAATTGCGTTTCCAAGGCTATGATAAATCAAATATTGGCATGTATACTGGTTGCCGTATATCAATTGATCAGAAAAGTGGGAAAAAACGCTGTGACGTGTTGCTACTGGTTGGAAACTAGCCTTAGGTACAGGTGCTATATTTTCATCTGCTTATACAAGCAACAGATTACCTGTAAAGTTATTGTTAAAAGAGAGATGGACTCAAATGCGATAAATTGTGTACAGAGAGAATCACCATAGCTTCAAAATCTTACGTTCATCTCAAGGGCTCAGTGTGACTCTTGACACTTCCAATAAAGTTCACAAGATAATATTTGAGCGTGTATATGATTGAAGATAATGACAACACCAGGAAATTAATCATTTTGTGCAAAAGGGTCGAAGAATAGACTCTGAAAAGCCGAATGCCTGTTTCTATTGATTTTCTTCATATCTTTTGGAAAATTTTAAAACATTTGATGGAAGATGCAAAATTTCACTATTTCTTTCTCCTTGTCATGTTAGAGATTACCTTCCTTCTTTATCTAAACGGGACAACATTTTCACGAATTGTGTCTTTGCCAAAAGGGCGCTACTCTAAAGGGTGTCCAACAAATTTTTGCCTTGCTTGTGCGACGCTGTGAAGGAGCTGTAAGCTCATATTCCCCGTTTTTATACGTACAGTTGAAAAGGATTTCGAATTAGAGTTTGAAATGGAGTTTAATTCAATCTGAAAAGTGGCTGCTGATTTATTTTAGAGAGTCTGGTACCCAGGGTAATCATTTATACATAAGAAAATCCAAATAGGTTGTTGCTTCAAAATTAGCAGCAGTCCCTTTGTTCTAAAATAACGTCAAAATAAAATTATCATTGAATGAAAGGGTTTTAGCATTTAGTTTCAATTGTTTTCTATATTTGGAAAAGAGTTGCTAGTCTTATTTTTCCAGATGCCAGAATAGCACACTGTCAATTTATTTATAACACAACGAATAAAAATGTATGAAAATAAAGCTCTTCCATATGAACTCAAACTTGATTTTTGGGACACCCGATAGCGCTCCGTGAACGTTCAAACCATAGGTTGTCAGACACAACACAGCAGTTATGTTTCAGCATATATGCCGCTGTGGAGGAAAATATGTTTCTCTGCGGAGGAGGCACAGCTCCTTCGTAGTATTAAATATTGTTTTCCTCCGCAAAAGAACAAAGCTGTGGGAGTCAAGCACAACTCCCGCGTCTAACCCATGCTCAAACTCGACATTTCAACAGTTATTTTCCTTTATTCCTAAAGGTGTTGGATATGCGATGCTGGTCGTTTGTTTTCTCATCAGTATTTACTACAATGTTATCATTGGTTGGATTTTGTTCTTCCTATTTGACTCATTTCGATCTGATGTTCCCTGGAGGTCATGTGATCATAAATGGGACTCACCAAAGTGTGCGCAAAAACTTAGCATTATTGGAAATGGAACAAAACTTGTTACAGATTCATTTGGAAGAAACATCTCGACGTGTCAGCATTTATATTTGGATCCTGTCTTTAAAAATGGTTCACTCTTGAAATGCATACTAAATGGTACTGAGAAGATTTCTGCGTCAGAGGAATATTGGAAGTAAGTGTCTGCCATTGAAACAGATTTAACTGGAACTCAAAATTTAAGGAGTTTATTTTGTTTCATAAATTGTTCCAAAAAAGAAACCAAAGAGTTAGACCATAGGCAGTTAGACACCGGAGGTAAGAGCAACACAAATTTTGTCAACTTTAATTATACACAAACTAGGCCGGGATGATTGTGCACTGAGACTTAGTTGGCTAACAGACCTGCGGATTTTGGTGGTTTTTTAAACGGGAGTACTTTTTTGCAACACCCGCTATCAAACCTTCTTTTTTCAGTAATTTGTTTTAAATGGGCTGAAAGGATTTCTAATTATTCAAAGATAATTTAGGCCCACATGCTGCATCGAGGCATGGGACCCTTGTTAAACGTCCCTTCGGAAGGACGGAAGGTTCTGGTCTTCAAGATTTTGGTCTGCTATGTATATAAATATGTCGAGGGAGAGGGTTAAATTTTCAAAATTTTACCAAATGATTCTCAGAATATACCACTATTTGTATGGTCATTTCATAACAGTAAGCATTCTTCTTTCTCACAATTTAGCCATCGTGTGCTGGATATAACGAAAAGCGTGAATGATATCGGAGAAGTAAGATGGGAATTAGCATTGACTTTGTTATGTGCTTGGACTGTTGTTTATTTCTGCATGTGGAAAGGAGTCAAGTCAGTTGGCAAAGTAAGCAGTTGCTATTTTCTGTTTCTCTTGCTTTTGCTCGATATCTTTTCATATTAGGATTATCTGAGCATTATCATCTTTCTAATGCTCTATGTACAGACTTCTCCACGGGATACAGCGATTACAGTTACAAACACTTACTGCCCCCCTACTTGCATTGAAGATTTTTACAAAATATGTTCCTGCAATAAAGAATTGTTTTAGACCGTAGATATTCTAATTACAAGGGAGGAAAACGTGATTTAGTTCCATAAACTTTCTCTCAATTGTTGCACTATGATTGTTGGCAGCTTGGTGAGGTGATACAGTTAAGTTCTAATCTGCTGCTACTGAAAAGGTTCCAAAATCTCACCTATTTGTTGCCATACCTTTTACGATGCAAAGAACATGCATATCAAAGAAGAGAGATATTATTGTATATTAAGCAAGTGAATCACACTTTATCCCGAGGAAAAGTGTATCACTCTTTCGAAAACATTTGCTACATTTGTTTAAAGAAAAAGGAGCAAAAACTGCAATTCGTATGAATGATATTGTCGCAAGTCAAGTCATTACAATGTACTGCATGCATGACCAACCTCTAAATGGCTAATGTTTCTTCTCAACAGGCGGTATACTTTACAGCAACGTTTCCATACGTAGTTCTTATTATCCTATTGATTCGTGGCCTGACATTGCCTGGTGCAATTGATGGGATCATTTACTATATCAAACCGGACTTTGCAAAGCTGGCAAAAGCTGAGGTAAGAAAATGTGTTGCAAGTCTGATTCAACAGTATATTTACATCCCAGGGGGGGGGGGTACTAATTGACTTTCAATACGGGGGAGTCCGTGCCAATATTTGGGGTCCAAAAGTTTATGTGAAATCAATATTTGGGGTCTGTGAATTACAACATGGACAAAAATTCAATATTTGGGGTCCACAAATTTGAAGAAAGGAAGAATCGTGCAATTTGGCCCTGAAGTTGCGAATCATGAAATAGCTGTCTTGGTATTATTCAAAACTGAGAAAGATCAAGAACCTAAAATTGAAATCATTCAAAATCATTTTAGAGGCCCCAGAAATAGATAACAGCATTTGGGGTCTCTTAAAAATTAGACTCAATATTTAGGGTCCTCAAAATATTAGGCTTAATATTTAGGGGTCATCAAAGAAATAGTGGCATGGATTGAAATTTAGGGAGTATTGAAAGTTAGGGAGTACCCCCCGCCCTGGGACTTAAATTACCTTTGAACCGAAAAGTTAAGTTTTTGATTTTCATCTCTCATTATTAATCAGTTTATACAGAGAAAATGTTGAGGAAAATCTATTGCGGCAGATTTGAAGAAATTTAAATAACCCTAACAGCTTGCCATTATTCCTCAAGTCTTCAAGAGGGGCTGTTTTTCGTGACTACGTCCACAGGACGTGCCTTCGCCGCCACATCTCCTCGTCTTCTCTTGCGTAAAATATTTGAGCCCGCTGTATTATAAGCCAATTTCATTATGCTTGTTTACCAGTTGCTGTAGTCTATTTCATATTTGTAAAATGCTGAATATCATCGCCCAGTTCTTCAGTCAACATGATATCTTTTATCAGTCTTAATTTCAATTCTATTTTCCTTTTTAAGGTATGGGCAGCAGCCACAACGCAACTCTTCTATTCACTTGGACCTGCCTGGGGTGTTCTTCTTTCACTAGGAAGCTATAACGACTTCAAAAATAATTGCCTCAGGTAATTCCAGAGATTATTAGCTTTCCAATGCATTTTACATTTTGTTCTTTTCTATTTCGAATCAGAAATCAAATTTTCAGAGGTAGAATGGCTCACCTCGAGACGAGGACTTTACCATAATAGATTGGCAATGATAAGACCAAATATAACAGCCATATCAAGATCTTTCTCGTACTTGTAGCTGATCTTATGAAAACGAATAATGAAAGGCAGCAGGGACGTAGGAAGCATCTCAAACTTGGAGGGGCACGACACTTCAAGGGCACTTATTTTATTAAGCTAAAGAGGCACTTCCTGAAAATAAAAAGGGCACTTCTTTGTTTATTCCAAAATCTTGGGGGGGCACGTGTGCCCAGTGCCCCCCCGGTTCCTACGTCTCTGAAAGGCAGTATGCTGGAGGTGGACCAGTTGTAGAGAAAATAAATCTGCATCGATTGATGTCAATTTCAACTTGATACCATCTTTCTGGGTTTACCCCCTTGACAGCTAAATATTTCGAACCATAGAGTCTTAATTTGGCAGACATGAGTTTTGTTTGGGCAGTCTCTCTTCTAGAAGAAATTAGCCTGAATGTTTCAAAATGAGGTAAAGATACATTAAAGTAGTCAACCTCTTTCAAATATTTTTATTTTAGAGATGCAATTGGATTGGTTTGCATGGATTCAATCACAAGTTCGTTGGCTGGGTTTGTCATCTTCAGTGTGTTAGGATTTATGTCTCAAGATCTTGGCATTGGCATCGACAAGGTTGTCTCTTCAGGTATAACTGTTTAATTCAAAATCTTTATTTGGTTCGGAAATTTGATCAACCGTATAGGCGCTATAAAGTTCCAGGGAGGCTTATAATTAATTTCAGAGACCCTAGAGGGGGCTTAAAGGGAGATGGCACACCAGAGAGGGGGCTTATGCATAACGTCAAACGACAGTGGCATAAATGATAGCTCCTTAGTTCTTTTACCGTGTATTTTGCGGCATCAACATACAATTTAATCAGTCAGATACTCAAAATCGATGCAATCTTTATCCCAAACCATATCGACAGTAGCATGCAAACTTGCTTGATGAATAAAGGGAGATTCCAGTAACCTCTGGCAATTGATATGATTTGAGGCTTAATTGAGAAGGGGGCATATCAACAATTTGGTTTAGAAGGGAGGGGCTTGTTAGAGAGGGGGCTTAATGGGGGGCTAAATAAAGCTTTTACGGTAGTTAGCAATGGCAGAGCTTAGTATGAGAGAGTGAATATCTGTTGGGAACAATCCTTTCTTTTTCTTTCAAAGTGACTTGTGCAAGTCCATCGAGATCATCATTTATTACAGTAGTGATCAGAAATGTAATACCTTATTTCTTTTTTCATGCAGGACCTGGACTAGCATTTACAGTTTACCCACAAGGAATTGCACAAATGCCAATTTCTCCACTTTGGGCCATCCTCTTCTTTTTTATGCTCTTCACACTTGGTCTCGGTAGCTCGGTAGGTAGATATTTTGNGGGGCTAAATAAAGCTTTTACGGTAGTTAGCAATGGCAGAGCTTAGTATGAGAGAGTGAATATCTGTTGGGAACAATCCTTTCTTTTTCTTTCAAAGTGACTTGTGCAAGTCCATCGAGATCATCATTTATTACAGTAGTGATCAGAAATGTAATACCTTATTTCTTTTTTCATGCAGGACCTGGACTAGCATTTACAGTTTACCCACAAGGAATTGCACAAATGCCAATTTCTCCACTTTGGGCCATCCTCTTCTTTTTTATGCTCTTCACACTTGGTCTCGGTAGCTCGGTAGGTAGATATTTTGATATCCTTATTTTCAACATGAATTTAGGCCACGTTTAGGCAGATAAAGAAATAATTTCCCAAGTGTATGTTTACTTAACCTGAAGTTGGTATAAACAAAATTAGCTGAATTTGTCTGTACCTGACTTTGTTACAATGAATTGACCAAACCAACATTAAATTATTCTCCATTTTTAGTGATTGAACTGTCGATATGATGTAAAATGAAGTTTTCTTTTCTTTGTAGTTTCCCTGCATTGAATGCATCATTACAAATGTTATTGATGAATCTCCAAAAAAACTGTCAAAGAGGAAAGAACTCGTTATACTAACAACATGCATCATATGTTTTTGCTTTGGAATTCCTATGGTTTGTCAGGTAAGAAATTTATTGAAGATTTTGTTAAACGCTGTTAGTTTTGATGCATTACTGTCTAGCCCTTCACAGCCAACCTCTTTAGCGCTGGTGATTCTATTGTTGTCAAATTCAAATATTTTTGCCGAAAATCAATCACCGGAACTGTTTTTGGAATGTTTCAACCCTACCTTCCGATTACTCTTGTTTGAAAAAGTACTCCTGTTTGAAAAGTCACAAAAATTTTGTTACACAAGACCAAATCATTTTCCGAAGGATAGCTGATCTTCCGATTGATTTTGAAAATAGAAAAATTAACTCTATTTAGGGTTGCCTGGTTTTGAAGCATACTGCAAAAAGCACAGATGATGACCAGATTAATTTCTTTTTGTTAGGTATTAAGCTTCTAGTTTGGTCATGAATGTAAGAAAGAAAAGAACAATATAATCGTAAACTTGAAGAATAATGAATAATCTCTAAACTTAGGAAAACAAAAAATGTTTCATTATGAATAATAAATAGAAAATAAGAATTAAAATTTTATGCTATGTTCCATAATTGAAGTTTGATGATATTTGAAACGGGAGTACTTTTTCTGGGAAACCAGGATATTTTACTGCAAAATACAATCCTAAACATTCCTTAGCACTTTGTTATGTTTCAGTTTCAGTTTCAGTTTTCATATTTTAAAAATTCCACTACATACAATATATGAATTAAACTACTACAATACTACACTACTACGTACAATACAAACATAATACAAAGCAAACACAAAACAAAGTTACAAGATAATAACATATATAATGAATTGTATGAAGGGGAATTTCTTAAGGAGGAACTTTCTCAGTAGCTAGGCTAATCGAGGAGAGAGTTATGCCATTGTTTTCTCTGTGTTAAGATATTGCTTCTATCACCACCAGGGTGGAATGTACATTTTAAATATCCTGGACACACAAGCTGGAGGTGTTTCATTACTCTTCATCGCAGCTACTGAAGTCATAGCAATCGGCTGGTTCTATCGTGCTGATCGTCTTCGACTACAAGTGTCACAAATGATTGGCTATATGCCTGGTTTATGGTGGAGCATATGTTGGCGTTTTATTACTCCAGTGATTTTGGTGACAATCTTCATTTTCCATTCTTATTCATGGAAAGGGATTTCTTATGACAAGAAGCCATATCCTGCATGGGCAGAGGTCATTGGTTGGTGTATTGCCTTATCAAGCATCGGTATGATTCCAGCATTTGCAGTGATCAATTTCTGCAGAGCTGAAGGATCTACCATTAAAGAGGTGAGATATATTGCTGTTGTTACCATGATTTGATGTTATACTTCTGCCTCAAACAAACTTAAAGGTCTTGTGTTCACGCAAGTACAGTGTCTTTGCGGTGGGGAGGGGGGGGGGCTGCCAATTTCAAGTGATGCTTCATGTGATCATTTTGGCAAAGGAGCTCACTACAGTAGGTGGCAAGCAGTAATCTAAGCAGACTGATGACTTAATTGTGGTTGCGCTTTCGGAGCTGACATTTAGTTTGCATGTGATCAGCTCAGTTAAATTCTGCCAATCACAGCACGCTCTTCGAGGATCTTCGTCAACATCGTGTCAGCACATTTTGACGGAATGCATAAGCGGCTGTACTTACATGGACACATTGCCTTTCATTCACTTACATTACTGTGTGCGAAGTTTCTCTTGTTTTGTGTTTCACTTTGGTTATCTGGGTCTTGAAATTTTGTTGCTTGGTTGAAATTATTTTATCCATGCCAGATTCTATTGTCCATTGTCCATTGTCCTCTGATTTCGATTCTTTCTTGTCATGTCCATTGTCCATTGATATCCAAGAAAACGTTATAAACCAACTAAATGCAGTAGCCATCATAACATGAGCCTAAACGTAACGATATAGAGCATCTTTCTACTTTCTCTTTAAAAGATACGAAAGTTTTTCCCATCTTGAGACAAGAGGGTGCAACATTTAACCAAATTAAGAAATGTTGGGGTTCTGATCTAAATGTCAGAACATTCACATTGTATGTTATAGACTATTTAATGACTACACTTGAGTTCTGAATCGAGCATCTGACAAATTGTCGTTACTGGAATCCAAACAATGATCACACCTGAATTCTGATTGGTTAATTATACAGGGTGAGTAAAAAACAATCCCCGTTTGAAAGGCCACTGCTCCCTGAATTTCAAAGCAATAATATTGAGAAATGTCTTATTGCAAATATCTTCAATTATGTTCAGTAATTTACCTGGCTTTAATCGACCAGGCCTTTCTGTGGATATGGGAGATTTCTGAAGAATGCCCCTTCCAGAAAACCTGCAAAACGATGTGCAAATTTTCCTTGGTTTTTCTTCCTAAAAATGATGACATTTACATTTATTCATGTATTTTGTCCTCTTGTGAGAATGCATACCAGGGGGACTTCAGACTTGTTCATCCTCCCAACAAATTTGTCAGTGATTTTTGGGCACGTTTTGAAGGTATCTTGAAGAGGCTTTCTCGAGAAAATCCCTCATTATTCAGAAAGGAGTGGCTGATTTCAGTCTGGTAAATCTAAAAATAGATTTGAACGTCGATATCATCGTCTTGATGTCCTGGGAGCCGTGACCTTTCAAATGGGAATTGTTTCTATTGACTCACCCGTATTGTGTTGTGCTCTGTAATCTTATTGGTTATTGGAAGGACTATTTGATGATGTGTACATATCATAATGGTCTCTTTTGCTTTGAATTTTAGAAATGGCAAAACGTGATCAGGCCTGATGAAAGGGTTCTTCGACAAATTGCCTTCAAACATGGCCTGTCCTATAGAGATGAATACACACAGGAAGATAAAGATGAAGTGACTCTCAATTTGTAAATTATTCAAACGCATGTAAATAGAATTAATGGCAGATGAGATTGGAAGGACGTTTTTGGAGAAAGTCTAAAATATTAAAAGCCTGGTGCACACTCGCCGTAATAATTGTACGATAAATTTACACATATTTTGCGTTGAGTTCCACCCGACGATCGGGGACGGTCAGACGTCACGTCGACTGCATTTGAAGAATAGATCGTAAGAATTCCCTTGGTCTTGTCCTGATAGTAGAGTAGAGTAGCTTAGTAGAATGATTCAGTAAATATGTGTCGTTAGTTTTTAGCAAAATGTATAATAAATCGTAAGAAATGGTGATCTTCCTGATCTGTGATGTCAGGGCCTCTGAGTTTGAGGCAGAGCAAAAGTTTAGACTGTACTTCAAAAGTCATGAACTATCTCATTTTCCAAGATATTCAATGAGCACAATTTGCTACTGTTCCTGTTTTCAAGTCAGTTAATTTCCTTTCCATCTTAGAAACTCATGAAAAGTCCTCCTAGAATCCAGGCTCTTTATAAAAATTTGTGTACTTTGTAACAAATTCGTTGGGTTCCTTGCTAAATGTTTATATCGAGTAGAGAACAGTTCAATGACTGTTTATATTTATGAATTTCCTCTGTAAGATTCGTAGCAAACGTTTGACAAGGAATGAGACACGATATTGGGACGATCTTGAAGGCAAAGAAAGCTCAGTGGCTTTTTGGACAACAAATGAGCAGCGAATTCGTTGAAAAGTAGTGCAGAAAATAAACAAACAAGATACAGTTTCTCTTTAAACCTGTGTTTAGGAATGATTATTCTCTAAGAAATAAAGCCTCTAAGAAATAAGAGCATCCTTAACGAAGTTGCGTTTACTTCAACTTCAACGTTGTTCAAAATTAAAATTCAACACTTGAATAATTTTGCAAAGTCTCAATTTCATATCATAAAACCCAGTGCATACTACAACAGAAGCAAAATAAATGTAATTGATACAAACATGAACAAAATTTAAATTAACATCTAACTAACAAACAATAATGATACTAATCCATTTAAATAAGACAAAAACTAATAGACCATTTCGACAAAAATTCCAAGCCAAGGCTCGTTGGTAGAGGTAAGTTAAAATTTTGACTTAGTCGTTTGCTAGGAATATTGCTGCCCATATATTTCTTGCAGGAGCAAAACATGCATACAAAACAATTGAACACTACCACAATAAAACTCTAAATCTAAAAAACAAAGAGCCAACTAAAACGAATCTTCAGTTTCATCAACCAACTGTAATATAAAAAGCTTTCTGCGAATGAAGATGCATCTTACCTGCATTAGGATCATTAGGAATTCTCTGCAGATATGGTCCTCAACCTCGCCTTTTTTTCAGTTTCAAAACATCGTAAAGAAGCAATTTTTCAGCAAGAAAAACGGTGTAAACATCTAATTCTGTATCTTCTTCACCAATTTTAAACCGGCGTAGCTTCATAGATATATGGGATATGAGAAAAGAACGCAAAGAAATTATGCTCGTAGGCTTGCTGAATGTGTGCGAGATAAAAACATTTTCAAAAGATGGAAGGAGTAAAAACCGGCCAAAGGGAGGCACTTCCCATCATGTGACCACATATTCTCCAATGGTATTGGCCTTCTAAGTGTGGAAATTTTTAAAGTGTGTCTGGCCGTCAGCCGATCAAAGAAATAGAGCCTTTGCTGTCTCGACGTTTTTCAGCTAAGGACCTAAGGAGCGCCAAATGCGAAACAACTCCTCATTGGTCTTCTAACACAATATTTGGTTGCTGCGAAGGAGAAGTCACTTGAAAGGTCAGGTCATAAGCATTCAAGTGTGCACGCCTTCGCCTTTGCATTCTTTCTTAACACACTTTCATCATCAATATAACTCGCAGGCACTCTATCAACGATAATTCACTTCTCCTGCTAAAATGAGCCGTTTAAACCTTGTTGCAGTAGACAGTAGTGAACACAGTGATCGGGCATTCAGTTGTAAGTATTTTTACTGTGCTCTTTTTCACAAGTTTCGTGATTCCTTTCTAGGCCTAACTAATCGATATTTGCATTTGGCCTAACTTTACCTTTACATTGCTTTGAATTAAAATGGAAGAACAGCATCGATTATTCAAGTCTTCTAGCTATTTTCATTGCTTGAAGCAGCTACGAACCAATGCATAATTTGTATCTGTGAACAGATATCAAAATATGAAGTTTCTTTCGCGCACACAGGACAGACAGTAGGCCTACCTATATGAGTTGCAAAGTGGAGGGGGTCAAAACTCAAAAGTCAACTTGAAATTCTCTGAAATTCAAGAGGCTGGCTGACTACATGCAGGTCCCCGAGGGGGTACTTGACTTTCAATTGTACGGGGGTGCACTCCAAGAAAAAAGATTTTCACCTGGCTTCAGAAATTTTCCCTCGAAATGATAGCCGGCTTCAGAAAAGATCGGCGAAAGCATATCCCAAAACGTAAAAAGCGGCGAAAAGCATACCCCTAAACGTAAAACTTCGTCGAAAAACAATGAAATAACACGTTTGACAACCGGCTTTAGAAAAATTGCCTTCTTTTGATACCCGGCGTTAGAAAAAAAGAGGCGAAAACGATACCCGGAAAGGAGTGCAT